>CATOSE010000388.1:0-13119 GCA_951812265.1 Taphrorychus bicolor | reverse complement strand
AGCCATCTCCTCTCGTTCTGCAAGCGGCGCGTTCCCCAACACCCTATCCACCCTTACGTTCGCCGCCACTTCGCACAGCCAGGCCTCGTTTCGCTTCCTGCGCGCCGTCTTAGCTGCCTCCCTCGACGCCTCGCAGGCTCTCCTATGCTCCTCCCTGTATTCTCGGCGCCTGTGCAACCATGCCCTTCGATCCCTGCCTCGCGCCGCAGATGCTTCGCGTCTTCGCTGTGCGCTCACGCTCTCCACCCTCACAACCCCATTCGATACGTACGTCCTTGCACCCCCCACGGATGCACGTCTCGCACTTTCCTCCTCCGCCACCGCCCTACGACGCCTGCCCTCCCTCTTTCTGGCTGCCGTCCTAGTACTGCCCCCTAACTCCGCCCATCTCCTCGCAGCTCGCCGCCACGCCAGCAGTGTCGATCCAGCAATTCCCCCCTCCTCCCTTCCCCGGATATCGGCCTCGTCCAGGAAAGACACCCGTCTAGAAGTCTCTGTCCTAGCTGTGCTGCACAGGCCTCGCTCCCCAGCGTGAAGATTTGCGTGAGCTCAGCTGATACGTTCCCAACGATGCTACCAACGATTTGTCTCACTAATCTCCCCCCGCCCGCGTCAATCTCAGCCCATCCCTGAGGAATACCGCATGCACTTCCAAATGGGCAAGCAAACCATGACGCACACGGAACTTTCTCAACCCCGCCCGGTCCCAGAACTCGCCTGCGCACGTTGATAATCTTGCAGATTGCCCACCACCTTTCCGCCGTCCAGCTGGGTTCACATGTAGGAATGGGGACATCCTCCAGCCACACCTCCCGAAGGGCTCCAAACACTCCGCGCCACCGTGGTAACGCAGGCGGTAACAAGAGCATCCCCCGGTATCGTACCCTCGGGTCCACCGACATTGCTCTCCACTGCTGTGCCCTTGGGCTTTCCCATGCGTGTCTGCCAGCCAGCTGGATGGCCGGAAGAGTCGCCCAAGTTCCCGCCGCCCAGCTTCTGTGTAGTGCACGTAGCTCAGCAGCTCTCTCATGTCCCCCTCTCGCCACCACCTGCCTCCACCCTTTCAGGACTGTCGTCAAGCACCGCATCTCCGCACATGCTTCCCTGGCTACCCTTATCGCCGGTTGCATTAATGATTCGGCTGCCCATGCCCACCTGCATACTACCAACACCAGGCGTTCCAGCGCATGAGCCGCCTTCTTCCCTGGATCCGCCATGCGAACCACTCCTGCAAACACCTTAAGCAACTTATATGCACGGTCGCCGTCCTGTGCAGGTAGCACGCGCGCAGCCGCCGCACGTGAGCGTAGAGCTAGTGGTGCAAACTGTCCCAGGCCCGCCTGCATCACGCGTAAGGCTTCCACCCACTCGTCACACTGTCCCGAATGTGCCACGTATTGCTCCCCCTGCCGCAGAGCAGCCACCATAGCAATACGTTCAGGTTGTAGTAGTGGGCACTCCGTGGCCGCGTGCCACCATGTGCATCCTTCTACAGCCCCACACGCACATCGTACGCCCCGGAACAAACGGTCCATCATACCTGGCCAACGCTTCGGGTCCGACGCAAACCACCGGCAACACCCAATCGCTGCCAACACGTCCTCCGCCTCCTCCGAAATCCTCCCCCTCCTGGGAACCAAATCACCCTCCTCTGCCCACACCGAGCTGTGTGAGGCCGCCCGCAACACCGACACCACTCGATGTTTTCCCCACTGCCGCGCCGCTTCCCCGTCGGTCACAACACTCTGTCTCTTCCCGAAGTGCAGCGAAACATGGTCACGAGCGCCCAAACCCGGCACCGCCTGCTCCTCCGCCGACATGGCCTCCTTGGCAACTACATCGACCCATTCGTTTGGAAGCGCTCCTTTGTGCGAATGTGTGTGCACCAGAATGACCACGTTAAACCGAGCAACTGCCCTCAACCATGCCGAGTGCCAGTCTTCTCTCCTGTAGTCTGCCTTGTGTCGATCGTGGGCGCGCACAAACGAGTGCAATGCCTCCACAGGAGCTGTGCAGTCGAACAATATCATCACCCTTGCGCAACCCTCCTCTGCCAGCACGTCCAGCTGAGCCGCAAATTCCGCCAGAAAGGAACTGTCATCCCCTTCGCTAGCCAGCGCTCGTCGGATACACACCCCGTCGTGTCTTATACAGCCTCTGCTCATCGAAGGCTTGCCAGGATCGTCACTAAGCTTGAACGACCCGTCGATAGCCCACACTGCCTGGACTCGCCACTCCTGTGCAATAGCTCGCGTCCTGTCAAATAAGCTACGCGAAGCACGCGGACAAAGGAACGTTTTGCCCCTCCACTTGGCCCGGGCCTCCTCGGACATGCTGGCGAACTCGACCACCGGTACGTGAGCCAGCTCCCGCCGCGCGTTCCAAAACAATTGTCCCACCACCCCGAGACCCTCTTTGGATGTCACCCTCTCCCCCGTGTCATAGCACAGCTGTATCTCGTCGTTTAGTTGCAGGTGACAATCTTCCTTCTCATGCACTAATCCCATGTCCTCCGCTTCCTCCTCGGCGACAGCCGCATCCAGTTCGACCAACTCCCGAGCCTCATGTTCGTTGCCAAATTGCAGAACTCGTTGCGGCAAGTGCGCCACGACCAATGTGCCCTCTCTCCGCCAATCGCGCCAAGCCGAGAGCCCATGGCGCCTAGGCAGAGCTGCCGGCTCCGCTGGCCTTCCGCACGCCTGGTGCAGTCTCCGCCTTAACAACTCTCTCAATTGATGTCCTTCCTCTCCTGTGCGCCTGGCCCCGTCGACGTCCCGAATGAACCGCCATATGTCCGGAAGCGATATCTGATTGCCCCCTGCCCCGGTCACGGTGCGACGCCACATGGCCCCCTCATCACTCGCGGGCTGTCGGGTTGACCAACTTTTCTGGCTGCCGGGTTGGCCAACTTTGTGCAGTCCCCGAGCTCCTATCGCACGATCCTTTGCGTCCCCCTTCCAGGTGGACACCGGACAGCAAACTCCCCTCGACACGAGACGACTGGTTATGCGTTCCCACGCCCCCTTCGCGGCTACAGAGAGCAGAGGCCACCTTCTTCTAGCCTCGGCGAACGACAGCCATCGCGACGCACCTTCAAATCGTCCGGCCATGTGTTCGACTTCGACAATGTGAGCCTGCAGCACCTCCGGCTCCACCGGTAAACCGAGCCCAGATGGTTCGAACAAGGAGGTAGACAGAAAGCCACACCATTTCCGGCTGCAGGCGTTAAGTCCGTCATCGGCGTCCTCCCCCCCTTCTCTCGTAAACCCGCCATGCCCGTGCAAACCACGATATAGATAAGGACCAATGCATCTGCCACATACCGTACCTGCGTCGTGTCAAGTGAACGTCTCAGGGCATCCGTCACGTGGCGGCCATCCCACTTAGCCGGGTCGACTCGGCATCCCCAGCTGTGTAACGCTTCAGCGAATGCGGCACGCACCGTATCTCTCAATTGACATCGTTCTGCCGACGTCATAGCCCTCGTGGCCGTCCGCCACAGCGCCTGGGCTCAAACCTCGAAGAAGTGCACTTTCGGCCTGCCTTTGCTCATCCCGTATAGTGTCAACCTCGGAGTGTTCCATACGCGTCGAAACTTCGTGTTGTACACTGCCCGGAATCGCGCTTCCAACTGCTCGCACAATTTCCAAGGCATAAACCCGGAGGCCCCCCAGTAACCTCCAAGTCCCCTCGTCAGTATGTTGCCTAATTCCATGAATTCGCCGGGGCGTAGATCAAATGCCCGCATCTGCGCGATGTACCCTTGCCACGCTCGAATCAACCTCTCGTCCTCCCCCTTCACCGTGCCGTCTACATACCTCAGCCGTCCCATGTGCTGATACCCCTCTTGCAGCGTGGCCCGACCCACCACCTGTCCGTCCTGTGTGTGAAGCACTGGGACATACGCATCGTACGGTATGCCCTCCTCCGTGTATCCCACCCCCGCGACCACTGTCTTGTCCAACCCAGAAATGCCAAGTCCGCATCCAGACGCCACTGCAAATGCAACCCACATTGACCACGCGACAAATAGCTGGTCTAAGGACGAAAACAGCCCTGCCCAATCATCCGCGTACAGAATCTGCAAGAGGCGGCGTCCATCCCCTACGCCCCATAAGTCGACTCCAACTGCAGTGGCCCGTATTGCAAGGGCCACAGCATCAAGTAGTATCTTGGCTCTGTCAGGGCTGAGAACGTCTCCCATCAGCACGCCCATATAGATCCGAAAGGGATCCCCCAACCCGTGAGTCGAGTCATATACTCTCCCGTGAGTTCCCCAAAGAGCGCCCCAATGGTGTCCGTGAACGTCTCCGGCAGTCCCATGAGTAACTCTTTAGTAGTAACCGCCCCTCTGTGCACCGCCGGGAAGAAGGTCTTAAGGTCGACGTACAGCACGTATACGGCACGTCTCTGCCGTCGCGCCGACTGTAAACAGAGAATGAGCAGCAGGCTGGCCTCTGAGGCTCCCATAGCTTTAGTCCACCCCAGCTGTTCCTCGGCTAGTCGTGACTCCATGTCGTTGAACGCCGTCATAAGCAACATCTGCCCAAGCACCTTCATGCCCTGTGCCATGAGCGCGATATCACGTCTCTGTTGTACCAGCCGCTTGTCTTTTCTTCGGTTTGACCAGGAGTACGTATATAACCCGTTGCCACGCTGGAGGAAAGTCCTTCTGCATCGCGCACTGTCGCAGCCCTTGGAAATACAGCTGGAGCACGTCTTCTGGCACTCCCGAGGCAAGCAACATATCCACTCCCAGCCCGTCAGCACCCACCGCCTTCCGCCGACGCATGCGGCGCAACGCTCCTCTGAATGCCTTGTAGCTAAGGGCCGCACCCAGCGACCATGGCTCGTCTGTGTCAGCCATGCGTACCGCCGGCCACTCAGCGCAGAAGCAGTCAGTGAAGGCTTGGAAGGCAGATGTACACACGCCTTCACCGTAGAAGCGCACCTGCTGATCGCTGCCTATCTGACCCAATGCCAACGGAACCTCTAGCGGATTGCAAACCGCACCCCGACGAGGATCGTCCCTGCGAAACACACGTTGCAAGGCTGCATTCCCTCCCTGAGCCTTCCGCCTGCGTAAGGCTCGGCGAATACGTTCCATCGCCATTTGTGGAGCTCCCTCGATAAGCCGTTCAGCCTCCCTGACAATGCCCATCATAGTCTGCGCCTCCCTACGCCGATGGCGTGAGCGTAACCGTTGAAAATATGTCAACCTGCTGCGACAGCGGTGAAAAACCTCGTGTGCGACCCGCACGGGTCCCAATCGCAGGTGCTGTCTCCGCACCTCGTCAAGTCCCGTCCCTCTGTGGAAGATGGCCTGCCTCCTCTCCATGAATGCCTCCGGCCCCTTGTCGCGAAGCAAGCGTATACACGCCCGAAGCAACGCCCTCCAAGACCCCACCGCCTGGTCAACCCCGTCTGCGCCGACCACCAATCCCCCTCCATGGTGAAGCCTCTCTTCTTTTAAACGAGCTTGCTTGTGCGCCTCCACTACCGTCTCCGTGATCCTCTCAATCGACTCGGGCCACCGCCCCTCACTTTGTAACACCCGCGTTGCCTCAACTCCCTGGTCCCGAGCAAACGCCTCCGCTACCCGCAGCGCCGAGGCGATACCACCCAAACCTTTGCGGGTCGGGCGCCGGCCCCTCTCGACTCGGTAGGTGGTTCGTGCGGCCTCTACCCAGACGTGGTCGGATATCCACTCCTCCCCACCCCCGGAGTATGTTGTCGGTGGCACATGTGGCTCCAATCTCCATGCTCCCATCTGCACCCCCGTAGTCCATATCTGATCCAACCGCGCAGTCCATGCTGGTTCTCGTCTGCGCGCACCTCCACATGAGTGAATCGTCCTTGGCGCTCGACCGCGTACTGTTTATGTTCCACCACCTCGGCACATCCCTCCTCCCTCGCGTGTCCCGTAGTAGCCGCCGAACAGCATGCACATCCCGCTGTCCCTTGCCAGCACCGCAGAAGCCGATCAGCTGCTGTAAGCCCGTGAGCAGCTCTGCGCCACTTGACACACGGAACCCTGTTGAAGTCCCCCAGCATCACCCCCCCTTTCCGAGCTTCCAACCAATTCATGGCAGCGCGCAGTTGCGCCTCATTACGCTCCTCAACGTGACTGCCGTGGATGCCTACCACACCAACCTCGGAACCGTCCGCCGTGAGATTGAGGCAGACCCCCAGTGTGCGCTCCTCCACTGCGGTTGCATTGCCACGTATTTCCAGTGACGCCTCCCTCCACGCGACGCATATGCCGTTTTTTGAGCCTGTCCCGGGTAGCACCGCAGCCGCGTACCCCCTACGAGCTAACTATCGGCGCAACAACCGTAGCACAAACATGGATCCAGTCAATTATTGTAGCGAGATCACGTCCACCTCACTCTCCTCGAGGCGAGTGTCCAACCAGTCCAGCTTCGTCGCAGCACTCGTGGATGGCCGTGTGGACATCCGCAACCCCTGCGTGTTCCACGTGGCCATACGTATTGTTCCCTTGCTGGTGCTACAGTGCTCCCGCGCTAGCCATCCACCGTGCCAATGCTTGCGCAGCCACCGCTGCACCACAGTCGCCGCCACGGCCGCCCGCGCTAGGTAGACCCCGCGCATCGCACGTCCCACTGCGCTCGCTGTGCACCCTGCAATATTGCTCCAATCGCTTGGTGAGCCGTCCGCACCTCGCACAAGCGCCAGAAGTGTGATCATCCATAATATCAGGCGTACCCCTCCACCCTCGATCCGGTTCGCCCCCCACGTACATCTCGTCACACGCCGCCGCCCCCGTCCACTGTATCTCAACCTCCTCGCCATGAGAAGCTCGGCGCCCCGCTGTAGAGGGTCTGAACATGAGCCACCACACCACCTCCGCCGTAATTCGGAGAAACTGTCTCTTGCTACTTCTGTGCCACTGAGAGCCACTGTCACGTACCAAAGGGCAGTCGGAAGCCACGAGAGCAAGGACACACCCTGTGCACATGAGCGGTGATGTACTGTCCTTCGCCCAAGACGCGTCCATGTCTCACTGATCCATAAGGTCCACCTTCTGAGCAGTGTCCGTAGCAGCCCTTCCGCTTTCAACGGTAGATGGCAGGCCGCTGAAGTAAGGGATGCAGGCGCTAGTGATGAGTTCCGCCACCACGCCGTCCGGTAGTGTGCACCTGCAGAGTGGCCCGGCATCCACACCGATCCTTCCCTCAGTACCGTCTGTGTCACCAGGTTGACCACCTTTTCTTCGTCCGTCTCACCAGAGCCATCGAGGCCGCGCTGTCCCAGCAAATTGCATTCCCGTGCGGTAGTCAGTCCACACGCGTCGCTCGGACCCCTCCTGTGGGCCTCGGACGGCCCACTCCCTGTGTGGCGCAACATCCTCTCGGGCACAGATGTCCGACTCAGCCTCACCCAGGGCCCCGCGTGGTAAGCCAAAGAAGCGCAGGCGGGCACGGAGGTGGTGAGGCACGCAACTTTCGATCGAGGTTCGGGCGCGGCGCGAGGAGGACTTCGGCCTCTCCCGTTGGCGCCCTTACCTGCCATATCTCGCAAAATATCTCTATCAGCCCTCACTCCTTTATGATATACCACCTTATGATAGCCCTCCCCTATATTGCCCGACATAGGGACGCACTCAACCGTCTCGTCCCAACCATCTTCCTGCCGCAGCAGCCAAAACTCTACCCGAAGCGAGCGCTCAAAGTACCGTCCAACCGTCTCGAACACTTGTGACCCTCGGATGCGCTACGCCCCTGGGCCGCGGCGTAGAATGCCGACAAGGAATAGCCGTGGCCGCATGCATTGTGCGCCCAGGTGCACGCGAGGGCACACAACCTGGTTGTGCCACGTGTATGAAGTGGTGGCTAGGAATCTGAGGAGGGACAGCAGATATGGGCGGCAACGCTTGCGTACGAGTAGCCCCTTCACGTTCTCGAGCACCATCACACACGGCGAGCCAGACGGCTGCAGGCAGGCCTGTTGCACAATGTAGCAAATCAGTCGCGTGTTGTACCAGGCACGCTGCTGCCACACCTTCTCTTGCACCGCCGCATCGATGTGCGCGGACGAGTACGGTTTGCAAGGCCACGAGGCCACAAGAATGACGCATATAGGCGGCGTCGAGCGCGGCATCGGATGCCACGAGCGCGTCCGGATACTGCATCTCGAGCGCATCCCGCCTCACCGGGCACAGCTCTGTGGCTACTGCCAGCTCGGTCTTCAGGCGCAACGATCGGAGTGCACGTTCCGTTGCCAGGTAGCCGGCATTGGCCATTCCTTCACAAGCGGAGTGCACCATGATGGTGTGGTCCACCGCGTGCACCTCGTGAACCTCGAGCATCTTCAACCAGGCCCACCGAATGACAGCTGCCGCAGCATCCACGTGTATTGAGTCCGCCAACGCCGCATGTGCCTGCAGAGTTGTGAGTGGCGCGTGCTGCCGCTGTGCCTGGAACGCGTGGCCCTCCACCGTCGAAGTGCGCACCGAGCCCACGATGGGTGTCTGCCCTAGCAAGATGCGGCCCAACATTGACGTCGTCCCATCGTTTTCCAGCTCGATTCCCATCAGCTTGGCCTCTTCTTCCACCGCAATGACTGCCAGCCGTCCTCCACTGACCCTGTACAGTAGTTGCGATGGCGACGCAACCAGAGTCGGGGCTGGTTGCTCCACCGGGATCACCCGACACAGGGCGCCTCGAAGCATCCTTCTCGCCCGCACGCCCCATCGCAGCGCGCCCACCGGAAGTCCCCGACGTGCAACCGCTGCGATCAGCTGGCGAGCACTCACCAGTGCTTCCCCCTGGTATCTGTGCACCTTCAGCGCGCGCATGCGCCGAATGTCGACCCTTCTGTTTCGTAGCGGGTGGCGCCGCCCCTGGTCCAGCGGTAGCATCGATGTCAGCCACGACTCTGCTGCTCCAGCGTGCGCCCTCAAGCCCAGATGTTCCATGTAGCCCGCGCCCTCCACACGGTCTGGATAGAAGTGCAGGCGGCGGACCCAAATATTGGTCAACCTTGCCACCCTGCCAAAGTCGTTCTCCTCCTCCATGATATGCGCTATGCGAGCGTCGAGTCGCGACACAATCCAGTTGTACCAAGGACGGTTTGCATGCCCCCATGCGCTCAGAGCTCGCAGCATCTCCACCGCAAAGTGGTTGGCGCTGGCCTGCAGCCGATTTCCGCCTCCTACATTCACCATGCCAGTCTGCTTGCCAGGCCGTGCGTTCCAGTTCTGGAGCCACCGCTGCACCACGCGCTGACGCACCAACTGCTCCGCGGCGTGCTTGCGCAGATGCGCGCGCGAGAGCGGTGTCAGCCACCTTGTGCTCATCGTTGGGTTCGAGCTGCGGGTCGGCGGGACCTTCCCAACCTTCAGGAGTTGCCTGTCCCTTTCCGCCTGCTGCGCATCCCGACCAGGCCTGATGTAGCCACGCGCCCGCTGCATCGTCCTGCGCCAGAGTGCGTTGACAGCATGCGCTCGATCCTTGCATTCGAGCTCTAAACTGCCCTCGGACCACCGGTCCTTGGTGGCCGCCAATGCATCCACCCACTCCTGGCAGGCGGTGCACCAGCCGAGAGGCGAAGGGCAGTAGTACTTCATAATGCTCAGGACTCCTTCGAGTGTATCTGAGAAGCAGCACCATGCCCACAGTGCCGTCGTGCGGTCTTTTACTGTTGCGCACTCCTGCATGAGCGCCACCATTGCCTGAGTGGAAACCACCCTGACACAACCCGGCTTGGCTCCCGCCTGCGCATCTGGAGTGAAGGAGCGTCCCTCGACCGTTACCACCATGTGTTCCGCTGCAGGAATACGCGCACGGCAACGATCGATCGCAGCGCACAGGTCCGACAGCACGGCGTCCCCCCACTGCGGGAGCTGCACCGAGCTCCGTCCTGTCGATTCCCGGCTCGCCCGCATCCTTCCAAAGTCGGCGTCGCCCCAGAAATCGGACGAAAATGTAAATTCTCGCCTTATCTCCAACCGGAATCTTGTGAAAAAATAAATTGCCGGCAAACTCGATCCCGAATAAATGAAAACGCCCTCGTGTAAACATAAATCGTCTCAAGTCGAACAAATACATAACCGATGTATCCCAGTTTCGGTGACCTTCTTGGCCCCATCTGTAGTTCCCGAGATGTAAGAAGATATTCGTAGATGCAAAAAATGAGCGACTCCCCTTAATGCAAGACGAAAACCCCTGAATATCTCCCATCAAGTTCCCAGCGCATAGCCGAGTATTAATCAAAAAAGAACGTTCGAATTGGCGGCTCGAAGAAGGGCATATCCTCATGCCACGCATATAAGTACGTCCCCAGAGATAAAGTCAGCGCCGAGTCCATCAAGGCACGTAAAGGGGAAGTGGCTTGAACATACTCTTTCGGTACGCAGGGAAACTGCACGCTAAATGGGTGAACACTGTAGGGGGTGCAGCGCCCTTTCGCACCCGACCATGCGGGCACGTGACCCCTCCTGTGAGTATTCCAGCATTTCCACCCTTTCTGTCTCCAGCCCCCCTCTGTCCACGTCACCTCCCCTTCCAGCCCATGGGCGTCTAGGCAGTAATATGGAGTGAAGGGTAGGCGTGTGCATAGTGCCGAAGAGCCCCTCGTGGGAGGAGTACGCAAGAGAGTCCTCGTAGTCGGGTGCGACAGTCGTGGTGGCGAGAGATGATCAGGAGGATGCAGAGTCGGAACAGCTTTCGCGCCCTGGGACATATTCGCACTCCACAGCCCCGGGGCGGTAGCGCCTGTTGGGTTCGATCGGTCACAGCGCCACTCTCGTGAAAGGTCGATGCACATGGGGGATGAGCATTCCCTTCCCGATGTGTATCCCTGCTCCAACCACTCCCCACGAGGGTTCCTGGGCTTCAGCCCGCTCCTGCCCAGGGCCCGCATCTTTCCCTCGCCGCTCAGTCGCTGCGAGCATGTTGCAATCCGCAACTCAATCATTTTTTTCCTTCTCAGATGCAGCCCCCCCGCGAACGCACGCCCCAATCCTGTAAACCCGTGCGCCCCTCGCCACCTGTCGACCTGCAGCATCATCGGTTCATATGCCGTGGCATGTCCTCCGCTGTTCTCTCCGCTCCTGAACTCCAGGACTCCAGAGGCCGGAACTCTGAACGCAAAAACCAATATCAACATGCACATATGTCCCCATGCTCGCAAGCCCGCCCAAGTCGAGGCTCGCCCGACTCCACCCCCCCTTGGCAATGCACACCTGGGGTCACCGTCGACCGTCGAGGTTGACCGCTTCGCTGCCGGTCTCATGCCGGCCTCTGTCGTCGGGCCCTCCTGCGGGTTGCGCGCACGTCTCGAGCCCACCCTTGTGGACAGCGGAGGTGTGGTAGTGCCTGCCGCGTGAGCCCTAGCACCTTGCACCACCTTGGCCCTCGACAGTGCTCCCCTCAGCCTCCTCAGTGTCGCCTCCGATGTACACGTGTCCAATTCCTCCGTCTCCTCCTCCACCCCCATTTGTGTACCTGCCGTCGGGGCCGCCGACCTCGCCGGGCCGTCGTCCCTACCCTCCTGCAGGTTCCTCACCGTCGGCTCGAGCGACTCATCCGCAGCTGACACCTCCCCCGCTGCGTCCAGTCCCACCTGTGGATCCCCACTCCGCCCCTCCATCACCACATCCCTTGCAGCAGCTCCTGTCGTTTCTGGTTGAGTGAGAGGTGGTGGGGCAGCCGTCAAAGCTTCGTCAATCTCCGACTCTGCCTCGGCCTCCACAGCTTCGAAAGTAAGTGTACGGCGCGAACGCACTGTCTCCGGACCTGCAATGCGTTGCATCAAGCAATTATTCTGTAGCATCAAATTCGCCAGGGTCTCAGCTATCGAATCCGCCGCCCGTCGGCCGTCGTCGGCCCTTGCATGCGCGGAGGCCACCATGTCACGTTGCAGCTCAATTGCCGTCTGTATCTCCTCCGTCTGAGCTTGAAGGGCCGACATAGTTTCGGACGTCTCCTTGCTGTGCCGATCGCACGCCTTAGTTTGAGCGGCCATCACGTATGTCTGTGCCTTTGCCTGTGCCGACAGCTCGTCTCTGAGTAGCGCCTGCCCCGCCGCTAACGCAGAGCGATCGGCTGCCGCGTTTTCCGCCACCATGCCGACTTGCGCCACCAAACTCTCAATAGCCTGCCTGTGTGCTTCGCCAATCTGCTCCTTCTCCGCCAGATATTCCGGTGCGAAAGAACGGCACACCGACAATAACTTCAGTCGGTCCACAGCAAACAGGAAGGCAGGTGGGCAGGGGTCGTGATAACACAAGAAGTCGTCCCCAGCCTCAGGCGTCCACGTCCCGTCCGCGCACATCGCGACAAATAGTGCCTTTTGTTCCCTGTTCTCCGGCGTGTCCGGGACCGATATCTCGTAGGCCCCATCCGCCAGTCCCTTGTCGTGAAGTGAAAAGAACCTGACATCATCCTCCGCAGCAGCAAATGTCTCAGCAAAAAATTGCCTCATAGGACGGCCCTCCTTGTTGTCGTTGCGCTCCGCCCCGATGGCGAGAACGCCAATCTTCAAAGAGCCCCCTCTCGTCCGTGCTCGTCCCGGAACTACCATGTTCCTCGATGCCGTCGTCAGCCCCGATCCCCCGGAAGATTCAGCAACAACAGCATTAGCAAGCGGATACACCGTCACAACCCCTTCATCCATGCGTGCCAGCTTCGGATCTGCCTTGACCAGCTCTTCAGGGCTGCCGTTGACACAGATCCTTACCTTGTCCATGCCGGCACCAGGCAAGCCGCCGCCCACTGTATACGCCAGCTTGGTCACTCCTGCGAGGTTGACCAAGTCTTCTATCAGTTCGCCTATGCACGCCTCCTTTGGAGCCAGAATTGTGCAGCGTTCGTCCTCCCCAAAATCCTCCTCCGTAACTACCGGCCTGAACCCCGCTCCAGCGAGCCTTGCCATCCCCATTTGCATTTCCTCTGGTGAACGTGCCACCAATTTCAGCTCATAGAGACCACATACTCTGCCTCTCGCATCCTTCGCCCTCACCCTGGCAGCAGCAAATGCATCGTGCTTAGCCAGCAAAGTAGGGATTGCCTCGCGCACAGCTGCGTGCGCCCGTGCAATCGTAACCGCGTCGCCCTTTCCTCGGAGTACAAATTTCTTGTCCTGTACCCAGGTTAG
>CATOSE010000387.1:0-13943 GCA_951812265.1 Taphrorychus bicolor | reverse complement strand
TGAGACTCAATCCAAGTGCACCTGATTGATTGGTCAGCCTCGAGGTGGCCCTCTGCACACAAATAATGGGCCATCCTCCTGGCTTCAGTTGGACAAAGTGAGGATAACAGTATTAAGGTGCAGCGCCCGGACACCGTCGAGGCCGAGTGCTACTGCGCGCCGCAAGATCAGGTGACCCCTCCTTGCTGCGGTTGCACATTTAGTGACACCCGGAAGACTAGCGCTTTCACACCACACCTTGCAACAACGGTCGCGGAGGCTGTGGAGCTGACCAGATGGCTTGACTGTCAATGCATTAGGTGTTGCAAAAGTCTCAGGAATCTGTGAGCGCAATCTTCGCTGCGACGAAGGTCTGGCCTTTTGTAGCAACGTCTTGCATGTTACCTCATGCGAAAGTAATCAAAATTACCGAATGCTATCCTCCTCCACGCAAGGCCCACATTGCTCGCGCTACTTCGACTACCACTGGCTGGGAGTCTTCGTCTTCGACCGAGGTGGGCGCAAGTCGCCAACGTGGGGGTGGCATAATCCCACAGCTGTCCTTCTGTTAAAAACAGCAACGATAGTGAATAAACGGAAACACTAGTTGCGTGATCGGAGCCCACTCGAAGCAGACATAACACATTGCTGCCTTGTCTGTCACACTCTTTACCAAGCCTGGACTCAGCTGCACCTTTGGCTTTCTGTGGTAGGCACTAGTGGCAACAGAACGCATCGCCGCAGCTGCTGCTGCCGCTGCATCTGCCGTGATCGCAACCGAGACGGTGATACATTTTCCTTGTTTGCGTGGTGTACTAACAAGTGGTCTTTTGTCCCAGCTGTAGAGGCCCGCGGATTGCGTATGAAGGCATACACCGCCACTGCGTGTGTATGTACGTTGTGGCAGCTGATGACGCACGATTGAAGGCCAACGCACTGCAGGTGAAGTGGCGTGCTCGTCTCGAGCGCCTAGTTGGCGAGCGCTCGCACTATCTTGCGCGCAAATCAGAGCTCAAGTGCAGGTCCACTTTTTACTGTTTTAAAGCGCGTTCGCACAGGCGGGGTAACATATGGTGTCCGGAGGGTTCTCAGAAAACACATCGGTTCAACATCTCTCGCAGGCTCGTGGCCGCTGAGGCAGAGCTCGCCGAGACAGAAAAGGCCCTTACAGAGCAGCGCTCGCTTGTGCACATGAGTGGTTCGCGGCAGCTGTGCGACCAGCGTGATGAGCTCGCTAAGCAGCGGGCAGCGCTGGACACGGAGCGAGAGCAGGCGATACCGATCACTTCAGCATTACTTCATCTAGAAAATGGGCTCCTCGGCGCTCACATCGAAAGAACAGAGCATCAAATGGAGCCCCGCACGCTGCACACACATGCCATGTCATACACATTATACACACATTTATCCCAGATCCCAATGATCGCGCAAACCCACGCGCTGCACGGTATCAGCCGTCTCATGTATTACCTACGACCCACCTTCGTTTGTTTTAACGTTTCAGTGCAATTCGAAGTGCATGTTTCAATCCTTCCCGGACGCCAAAGGATACTGTGGTTTTATCACTCAGGCTCAGCGTGCGGAGGACGCCCTTGGCGCAGTGAGGCGCGAACTCAAGGAGGTGGAGAAAGCTAAGCCGCAATTCACTTTCTTCAGAGCACCAACACGCACCAACACTTGTTCTATGGGCTGCCAAGTCTCTGTCCTCACAGGATGGCCTGGTTACGCAGGCTGATCATGAGTTGGCAGAACGGGAAGCCGAGCTAATGAGCCTTAAACGAGACATTCCTGCGGCGAACGAGTTGGTGCGACCTCATGCAGAAAGAAACATTTCCTTCCTCCCTCGCGTTGTGCGTGGTATTGCGGTTTGAGCTGCATGCTTAGGCGTGCATCCACAGGCGAAGCGTACGGCAGCTTGTGCCGCTCGTGAGTCTGGCCTCGTCGAGCAGCTCAATGCAGCTCGGAAAGAGGCGCGCTCCACACGCCGTCGGAGTCAGCAGACGCTGGAGCAAGCCAGGGTTTCGGCAGCAGCGCAGGCAAAGCGTCTGGCGACGCAGATTCGAGAGCGGGACAAGCACTTAGAGGCTTCACGTGTGTATGATGGTTTGCGTTTGAGAGGGCGCACACTCCGCAGCTTGCGACAAGCAGATGCCTCGCAGCGGGTTGCAAAGAGCTGTTGATGGGAAGAGACGACATTTGGCAACGGAAGGGGAAAGAAAGGCTCATTGATTTGAAACCCTTTCCTGCCAAATGTCGTATTGACCTGTCACTCACATGAGTACATGGCCATGCTCTTGCAGTGTTTAGCTAAGTTATATTCCGGAGCGCCTCTCATTTGTGGTCCAGAAATGCTTCAATTTCACGCACAGGAGCACAAAAAACTGTTCGGTGGCAGTCCAGAGAGAAGACCATGTCGTGCATGACGATGAGTTTGAGATAGTATCTCAACGACGTGAAGTGCAACTCCGTGCAAGTACCTGCGCTGTATGGTTCGCGATTACCCGTTCCTTGTATGCGAGTAGCAAGACCTCGATCGGTTCACGGAATGCAGTGTTGCAAAAGACTGGCCGTTTCACAAAGGGTTACATGCCACAAACATGCTTCAGCGTTGCCTGAATAGCCATTAGAAAAACACTTTCGTTGTGGCCAGACGCTGTAGATGTTTGCGTGCTGACCTTGCGACGATCGCCGTTGAAATCTGTTCACCGCTGGATGTGTCAGGCGTGACACAACGCTTGAGGCTGCACGACGGATACGCCGTGGGTCGGCCGAAGCGGCTGGACTTAGTGTGGATTCGGAGGCTTCGCTGAGCGCGTGGAGTGACGCGCTACAGTCAGCGGCACAAGTCGAGAGGCTGGCTTACGTGCAAAAGCACGAGGAGTCGACGGAGCTTGCTCTACGAGAGATGTTGCTTGCCAACCAGCCCGACGCAGATGATGAATGGATTCACCGGGGACATGGCCAGATGTCATCGGCCGCTCTGGTTTGCGTCCGGTGGAAATGGCGCGCTAAGGCGCAGGCCAAGCAGCTTCTCGAGTTAAATCGGGAGCGTGCTCGCAGGGAGCAGGACTGGCACGAGCAGCTGAAGCAGTGGAAGCAGGGCAAGGTGGAAGCCCAATCACTGATGCGGAAAAGAGACCGTGAGATTGTGCTGGCTCAGCAAGGTCTCACACGACTTAAGCGTGAGCGTGCAGCGTGCATTCTGGAGAATGAAACATCTCCCCAGGCGAATCTGGTGCTTGATCAGCTCGGTGTCGATGTGGAAATTCAACCAGGCATTGCTGCAGCCTCACAGACGCAATCTGATGGGCAATCATATGAGGTAGGGAGGGGGGCCTGCCGCAAGCAAGAAGAACTCCAGCTTGAACTAAGCGAGGCGCAATTAAACTGCACCAGGCTCGAAGAACGGCTTCGACGAATCAAAGAGGTATGCGAGGGCGAGATTTGAAGCACAAAGGAACGCGCGTATGTATGTCAAAAGCAACCAAAACTTTCTGAACAGCTTCCAGTTCAGGCGGCATTTTTAATCTTCCTCAAAATGTGGACTCGTAATCGCAATCGCGAATCTGTCGCAGATATCAGATTCAGTACCATATTAGGATCTAGTAAAAAAGGATCAAGTCCAGGTAGATTACAACTCTCAATATAGAATGTATCAGCGCAAGCAAAGACTGGGTCGCTGAATTTTTACCGGTGAAAATTCACCGACCCAGTCTTTGCTTGCGCTGATACATTCTAACGCATGTTTGCAATCGCCTGGCTGTCGTTGCCGCGTATTTTCAACCCCTTTTCACAATGCATACCCCAAAAGCCTAATGGCGTCTCGCAGGCGATTTCCTTTTCCTTACAATATGGACGTTGCAGTGCAGCAATATGTGCTGCAGATATGCATTACGGGGTACGGGCCGGCAGGAAACTCAAATGCACCTCTTACAAGATCACTTGTATATATGACCTTCAAGCATACCTAGTAGCGGTCACAGGCCCCCTCCAAGGTCATATGAGTGTCACTGTGTCTAATGCGCTCATATTTGCGCTCACTAGCATGCTCACTCCAGATCGCTCAACCCAGATTTCTCCGAGCGACGGCGGCGGCGCCACAGCTCAACGCGCTTCTCAGCCTCCGCAATCATCCACCTGCTGATGGGTGCCTTACCCTGTGCGGATCGCTCGCCGTTGATGAGAAACGTCGCCGAGCGCTGCGAGTGACCCTCGCAGATGATCAGCCCAGCATACAGGTCCTCTTCTGTAGTAAAGGCGCGAGGCCTGGCCTTTGTTCTGCTTGAAGTTGAGGTCAGAATCCTCATCAGCTGCAAGTCGCTGCAGAGTGTTGCGGCAGGCCGCAATACACGGCGCGCCATTGCCCATTCGACGCCGTATGACGCTGATCACGCCGTTCACGCCAGCCCACTCCTCAGGCTCGGATGGTTTGCCGAGCTGCAGCCAGAAGAACTTGACTACCGTGCGGTTCAGCACGTCGTCGCGAGGTGCCTCGTCAGCCTCTGCAAGCTCGGGCTCAGGAG
Organism: Taphrorychus bicolor; assembly: GCA_951812265.1. NCBI lineage: Eukaryota > Metazoa > Arthropoda > Insecta > Coleoptera > Curculionidae > Taphrorychus > Taphrorychus bicolor. The sequence continues at coordinate 9,441 of CATOSE010000387.1, read as the reverse complement.
GCTCCTTGCCTTCCAGCCTTCGGATCTTGGAGGCAATGATCTCCGCCTGCGCCTTTAGGTTGCGCAGGGTCTGCCCGGGGTTTTTGTTGGCGCTCTTCCTCTTCTCTCCACCGGAGGCCTGCGACCTCCTCACGGAGCTGCCAAAGGGTGCCATGCTGGGAGGGTCTGGAGGGTCTCAGTAGGCACTCTCGGAGGCACTGCTCTGGAGCGGGACCGAATCTCGGAAATCCAAGCACAACAGTCGTTGCGTCTTTGGCTTGCGCACTCGCCAGGCTCGACGCCACCGGCTTCGCCCGCAATCTAATTACGGTAAACTGTTCCTTAAAAAAGTATATCGTTGAGACCTGCCAGCCCTGTATATTCAATCGCGAGGCCGATGGATTCCTGCGCCAAAAATGAAGTGCAACATGGAGCATGATGTGTGCTTGCGTGTGTGCGTTTGCGTCTGATAGTAGAGCATCCAAACGTTAAGTTTGGCTCATAACGTTCACTTAGTGTTCAAAAATTATCACGCGCCCGCCCACGCGCCCGCCGATTAGGTCCAATCACTGACGAAATACATGCGCCCGATTATGTCCAATCAGTGGCTGTACGTAGAGGGAGTTGTTACCCCCCCCCCCCAGGTGACGAGCCAAAGCCGGAGCCTGTAAAACAAATTGCCTCACATGTATTCCTCAGCCACAGGGTTTCGGCACCCAGACTGGGAAGCCCCTGACGAAGGCATCACCGCCTCAGAAGTCGATGTCGACTCGCTTCTCGCCCATGTAGAAGCGACGCGCCATGAAGAATGGCGTGGGCGAGACGTACTTCGTGAAGGTGTCGGCAGGTTGGTCTTGCCCTTGCACTGATAGTACGACACCTCGTCTTTCTCAACTCGTTCGCGCATGAAGTTGATGTGACGCACGAGGTAGAGGGACTGCTTCAGCGACGCCGACGATTCGGAAATGAGACGGGTCGAGCGACTGTCCGACAAGATGGGCGTGGCGACAAGTTGACTGACGCCCATGAAGGTGAGGACGTCGCGATACGGCACCGCCTGAGCGCAGCCTGCAGAGGCAGTGAACGCTTCCGAGTCGTGAGCGGTCTTGGCTTGGGAGTGTTGACGGAAGGAGAGAGCGCTGAAGGCGGCACCGGCGAACATGTGGATGATGCCGCTGATGCTGCGATCGAGAGAGAGCTCGCCGTCGAGGACGACGAAGTACTGGAGCATCTTCTTCTCTGGATCGAGCACGTAGTTGTTCGGCAGCGGCGCGTGCCAGACGAGCGAGTCGCGCGAGTGCCCGCGCCCATCGCCGAACGTGATGCCAACGTTGATGGTGTGGAGAATAAAGAAGATCATGTGCTTGAGCCCCTTTTCCATAGCGGACTCGGGCACGTGCGCGTACCGCGAGTAGAGGTTGAGACCAGTGGTGATGTCGCGACGCATTTTGCTGATGTGGCGGAGAGCGCCGATGGCTGAGCGACACCACGACACGCGCCTGGTGAAGACTGCATGATCAGGCGAGCCCACGTCGGGCACTGCGACTCGAGCGATATCGTTGATGCTTCGTTGATATGGCATCGTCGCCGTGTACCGGCACCCACCTTCGACAAGGCGCTCGAGCTTGACAATCTGCCTGTGAGCAGTGAGCGTCGTAGTGCCGGCCGACTGACCACGCGTCACTTCGAATCCAAGTTGTTCTTTCCATGCTCCGAATTTGAAGCTGGGGTAGCGACTGCCGAGGACGAGCTTGAGCTTGTCGACGAGTGATTGATGCGTCGCCCACCCACCGCATCCATCGTCGACATGCAGGGTGAATCGGATCTGACCTGCAGACGAGTGGTGCATGAAGAGCGACGGGTCGGTCTTGTCGACAGCGAAGACGAGGATGTCGTTTTTCGTGACGAGCTCGATGAACGGCTTGCGTGCTTCATAGCCGGCGCCCTTGGCGCCTTGAAGCCACTTCGCGCACTTCCGCAAGGCACGGACGCGTTTGCCGTTTACCATCTCGTGCCGCTGGAAACCAGGCGGCGGGAGGAGCACGAGGAAGCCATCCCCATCCGGCACCTTGCAGTCGGTTCGCTGGAAGTACTGGGTCATGTCAAACTGGAAGTCGATGGCGTCGATGACGGTACAGTACACTCTACATTCTTAGAAACCGTTGTCATAGAAACTAGCACTAGGATTTTCACAAGTTCGGACATCATTTTTAGAAATTCGCTAGCTAGCATTTCAATCGGTTCCTGGCACCTCAGCAGCTTTCCAAGGCCGTGTGTGGTATGTGATGCTTTCGTCTGTTGCTGGGGTGAAGATATGTATTAACATCGACACTCACAGGCTTTGGTGAGCTCTGTGATACCGAGGGGGCAACTAAGTACCCCCTTACACAGAACTTGCTACATGACAAGCAAACGTTCACGCACACCAAGCGAGAAAACACAAGTGCGCGGAAATGTACTACGTTCATGGCGCGGGCGGGCGGGCAAATTGAAAGCACCAAAGTCTGCAACCGTTGCTAGCGAGTGGGGACCAAGCTCACTGCGCGACGGTCACCACCACGGGCCGCTCTTGGGAGTTCGGGAGGCGTCCCTATGGGAGGTAAATCAAGATACAGGTTACTTCAGGTAGATTAAATTGCGGACTCTCCTCTCGCTCCAGTACACTGTCGTAGCGAAGCTACGCCCGAGCACCTCAGCAGCTTTCCAAGGCCGTGTGTGGTATGTGATGCTTTCGTGTGTTGTTGGGGTGAAGATATGTATTAACATCGACACTCACAGGCTCTGGTGAGCTCTGTGATACCGAGGGGGCAACTAAGTACCCCTGGGCACCCTCGGTATGCCAACGCAACGCCGCATACAAGTTGCAAGCTACCCCCTGGGCAACCTGGGATGCACACCTGAAAGGGGCAGGACCTGTGAATGACAAAGGGAAAGGGACCATACATGCACGCGACATGGATAGGGCAGATTGGGCCACGCTCCCACACGTGTCTCCACACACATCTGCTGTGTCTGTGGAGGCCCTAGCGCAACCAAAGGTGGAGACCAGAGGAAGTGCTCCTCCCGGTACTCACCACACGCGTCGAAGGCGCGTGGTGCGGAGGAGCCCACTCATGACACACCACCCTCGAGGAGTGTGTGACACGTGAGCTATTGAGGGGCATGCACCACCGACCGGACTAGCGGGCCGGGACACATACAGGCCGCTCCCAGGGCACCGCCGGACTAGCAGGCGGTAACCCACCAGGGTCACAGCTGGGCCCTCGCGCACCTGTAAGCGGTCATAGAGCGCTTAGACCACAACGGGGTCACTCTTGAGCCGGCTGCCAGCTCGGCGACGCCTGGCGCCGGTCATGAGCGACTTGATGACGTTCGGTCCAACGAGGTAGCCCTCGCCTGAGTGCGCGCCACGAGCCACGCGCACCACATAGCACGGCAGGCCATTGGACAAGGCAAGTCCAGTCACCTCGTAACGCAGTCGCTGCGTGTCCGCCGCATCAAGCGTCCAGACCGATTCGGGGATGGAGAACAGCTGCCCCGTGGCCATCCAACTGTCTGAGGTGAAACAGTCCACAGACGAGCCATCGAAAAGCAGGACTGGCTTCGACGAGGGGGATGGGGGCGAGGGGACGGCGGTAGGTTTGGGTGGCTTGGCCCGACGAGGTGCCTTAGCAGGCTTGTCGACGCCTCGAAGTTTCGCAGCTTCAGCGGCTCGAGCTGCTGCCAAGTTTAACTTCTCGTCGCCCTCCGAGGCGATGGCGGCATCGATGTCTCGAACGCCGAGACGGGATCGATTTCTCCCACGTCTTTGACTCCTGCCGCATCCGCTGCAAGCGCCGCTGATATGTCTGCGTGATACGCCTCCGCTTCAGCACGGCCGTAGATACGTGCACTGGCCACCGCCTCCCAGCGCACGAGGGTTTGAACTCGCTCTCATGGCTTCTTGATCTTTACGAGTTTGGAGGCCAGCGTCACCCTACTGGCGTGCCACGTCAGGAGGGAGGCGAGTTCCGTGTCGCCCGAGTCTACGTAGACGGCTTTGACGTCATGGAGCCATTTGACGAGGGTGTTGCCAGACACTCCCGCACCTGTTGAGGGGTCGAGTAAGAGGGCGGTGGAGTGACGAAGCTCCGGTGCGCAGCTGTGACGACGCTCGCGGGCTATGAGGCGCGACGCGATGTTCCACGGGTCGGAAGAGTCAACTTTGAACCACATGCGCGTCGACCCGTATTTAGCGTTGTCGTAATCCATTTTCGAGTAGACCGGCGCCACCCGACACCACCAACCGTCGGCAACCTGTTGGATCCAACCGTCAGTCGCCTTACCCTCCCCCATGTCCGGGTTCAGCCACACCACATTCGACAAGCGGTAGCGCGGCAGCTCCACTTTACGCGCTCCGAGGCTCAGAGAGAAGACAAAGGCATCGAGGAACGCGTCGTGCTGAGCTGGGCTCCAGAACGGCAAAGAGTAAGTGGCGCAGCCAGCCATGATGCGATCCAGGTACCTCTGGGGCCAGGGTTGCGCTTGCACTTTGGCAAAGCAGTCGTCTCCGAATTCCTCAATCATCATCACGTGCAGCCCTTTCAAGCATTGGAGCACGGATTTCATGGGAGGCAAATACGAGCCAAAGTCATCGAGGACTCGCCGCGCCCCATAATAAGCCGAGAGTGCACTGTTTGGGTCAGCGCGCGTTTTGCGGACTCCTCCAAGCCTGGTGACCGCCGAGCGCTCCGCTGGCTGCATCTCCATGGCGGCGTAGTACAGCGCGTATGCTCCCAAGAACGCCTCCACAGCCGGATCAGCGTCTGCCGCGGCGGGGCGTTCTACCGGCGTGCCCAACATGTCACAAGCACGCCCGAACCACCTGATGCCGTTATCGTTGGCTCGATCGGTATTGATGGGGATATGTTTGGCACGAGCTTGCGCGACCTGCATGACTGCATTTTCGAGCAGCGATGGGTCGCCCGGGCAGAGCCGCCATGGAAAGACGTCCGCGCGAAGGCGCTGCGCCAAACGCTGTGCTCCGAGGGCGCGGAAGGTGGCTGCCGTGCGCGGGCGCTCGTGGACGATCGGCTGAGCCGGAGGTACCATCCGTGGTGACGCACGAGGGCCGAAGGTAGGGGCCAAAGGCGGCGGACGGACGGCGGGGGAGCCAAGGTTGAGCGTAAGGGCTTGAGAGGCACCAGGGGCAGCGGGGGATGTGTATGGGAGAAGGGGGGGGCGGGGGTGGAGGCGAGGGGCGAAGGAGGTGTGGGGAGGACTGGAGAGCGGACAGCGGAGAAGGACGACGGCAAGGGAGGGACAACGCCTGGCGACCCCGAGGGAGAAGATGCTCGCCGCTTCGGCGGCGGTGGCAGGATGGGAGAGGCGTTCAGCACGAAACGGATGGCCTCTCCATCTGGAGAGTAAAAGGCCACATCGCCTTCGACGTCCTGTGTAAACTCTTCCACAATAGGGTCGCCGTCGAGCATCGCCTCGAGCACTTGCTCTACAACGGTTAGGGTGGCCTGCGTGAGGACGAGGAAGCGGATGCGCATGTTTAGCGCTGCCAGCCAGCCGGCAAGTACGTCTTGGTAGCCGCGCGACCCCGCGTCGACCATGATGTGTTGCTCGCCTGCTACCAGCTGGTTAGCGGACCGTGGCATGGCCTCCTGGAAGGCTGGCTGGGAGCGCAACACTCGGTAGGCGCGCTGGAGTGGCGGGGATTTCGAGCGACCTAAGACAAGCGCGTGTGCGGAGGAGGCGTCGGTCTCGTTGACCAATTGAGCCCAAGGGAAGAGAGGAGGAAAGACCAGGAAGTTGAGGATGGCGCCGAGCGACTCCGTGCCCGTGATTGGGACTTCTAGCCAACGCCCTGTCAGGTGGAAGACGTAAGCGAACTCGTGGCACATACCAAAGACAGCCGGGCGTGCGACACCATCGGAGTAGGTGCATGCGTCCGAGCCCATTCGGACCTCGACCGGGCTGAAGGTGGGGCGATGGGGGAGATCGAAGGCGAGGGCGGCGTCGGGGATAGCGGTGGCGAAACTCGCCGCATTTCTGGTCGAGATGAGGAACTCGAGTTCGAGGTGGCGGGCCCGGCCATCATCTGTGAGGAAGATGATTGATGTGGGGAGGGCGGCTATGTCGAGAGGACGCTTGATGCCGTGGAGTAGACTCCTGTCGAGGTCAAGCGTTTGCGCGACATGCCCTATAAGGCCACAGTTGCTCTCGAACTCGTCACGCATCGCTCGCTGCTCGAGCGCCGCTCGGATGCCGGCGAGGCATCGGGCGCGTTTGACCGGAGGGACGCAGCCAAAGCGAGCGTTGAGGACAAAACGCGCCCCAATGTGCAAAGGGGCAGTGCCGACCGTGCGCTTCTCAAAATCCGTCATTCTGATGTTACAGCGGTAGCATGACCGGTCCCACACCTCCGTGCCGACGACTGCGGCGCGCTCTCCGAGGAGGAGCAGCGCCACATCGTCGGTAAAGCTCGAGCCCCAGAAGGCTCGGCCCTGACGCTCCCCGAGCCTGTCGCGGCGCTGCTGGAGGAGCTCGCGGGCGGAATGGCTGAAGGTGGATTCGATGGCGGGCATGAGGACGTTCATTTGAGCTGCCCATGAGGCCACGTGCTTCAGGCTGGTGTGCGAGCAGATGTTGGAAATCGGAGAGCGCCCCATGTCACATACCAGCTGGATGACGAGGCACCATGTGTACCTCCCATTCATGAGCACGATGGCATACTGAACGGAGTTGGGAAACTCGCTCGGGTGTAGGCCGAAATACCAGAACATCCAGCGGTAGTCGTCTTGGACGCAGAAGAGGCTGAGCTCCGCAACCTCACCAACAGCACCAAGCGCTGCCGCCGCCTGGTACACCGTCGAAACCTGGTGTTTCGACTCTTTGAACCACTTGAGCGGCTCCAGGTGCTCCCACGCGCGCGTCTCCACGCACGCACAGCAGATGAGCACCCCACCACATGTGACGCCCTCGCGTGGAGTCCAGGACGAGAACAAGACCGCAACAATCGCAGAGGCTGCCATACGGAGTAAGCGCGTAGCGCAGCGGGCAGACGTCGTGGTGTTGTGGGCGCATGGGGCCTGGCAGTGTATTGAAGTCGACTGCAAGGGGGCCGGAGGGCGGGCCCGACGGCGAGTTACGCTCGTATACATCTCGAGGGGCAGAGCCGTCAGCCAGGCGACGTTTCTCGGTCGGCCTGCCGGCTTGTCTGTGCCACCCGTTGGGGCCGACCATGACGGGAGGTACGCTGTTGGCCACATGTCGCACCAGGAATCCGCGCCTTCGTCGATCCACACGATGGGACGGACCTTGTAGTGTCCGCCATGCACCATGTTACCAGGTCTCGCGCTATCTCCCGCGCCCTCGATTGGTAAGAGCGGAGGTTGACGCCCATACGGTGCTGGCGCGGCGTGGCGGCTTTGAGGACGCAGCCGCCAAAGACGTGCGAAAGAAGCTCCTCAAAGGTGTCCACCTGCAGCATGGCTCGCAGCTCCTTAGTGTCCCACCACATCCGGAATCCCTGCGACCAGTCGAAGAGGGTGAGGACACCCGTTTGCGTCACACTCAAAGATGAGCTCGTTAGCGCACCACGATCCGATGCCGTCAGCGTGAGGGACTTGCATGAAGCACCAGGGCCGAGGACGAGATACTCAGGCGTGCGAGGGGCAGCGAATAGCCACTCGTCATCCCCCACACCCAAGGGGTCGTGCGGGCAGTTTCGGAAGCACCAGATGTCGCGGACAGCGTGCGTGGTCACATGGTCCCGAATGGCTTGCAGGGCCCAGGGTCGAAGAGCTTCCGAGACATGGCGGGGGAGAGGGCCTAGAGGGGCACGCTGGGGCGGGATGGTCACGAGCATGGCGGCGGTGTACGGAAGCGGGGCGGGGACGAAGGCCTCTGGCAGCAGCGCCCATCTGAGGGAAGGGTGGAGCTTGACGGGGCCCTGCACTGGGATGGGCAGGTCCGAGGAGACATCGAGAGCAGACCGGACCTGTGAAGCCCACTGGCGCATGCGCCCATTGCCAGTGTCGGCGCGCCGCATGGCCTGTTGCAGCGACAGGCAGCTCTCATGGTCGGTCTTGAGGAATGCCTGCCACTGGATCAATGCGTCCGGAGACTCCGGCGCGTTGGACCAGGCTGACCCGACGACGCTGCGAAGCAGCGGCACCGGTGGGCCACCTGCCCAAGGACGACAACTGGAGGCGGGCCTTCCACGGCGCGCTGGGCCATACGCCGGAGGCACTGGCAAATGGCATATGAGCCGAACGAAGGAGGGACGGAGTCGAAGTCGAGCCAGGACGCCACCCCCCCCGCAGGTGGAGAGCACATGGGCGGCGCAGCAAGCGCATAGACAACGTCCAGCCCACCCAGTCCATTGAGCACGTCGGCGGTATGCGTGGGGGCTGGTGCACACGCAAGGCGTTGTGCTAAGACGTTAGCAGCGGCGGCAGATTCCGAGCGGCAGCAATCGATACCAAAGAAATCTGAACCCAAGCAGAGGGCGAGGAAGCGGCCGTCGTGTGCGCGAGCGATGGGCACGGCCACGCAGCGATCCACAGGAGCATGCTCAGCCGGGGCGGCGGGAGGGACGTGCGGAACCCTAGGCACCAGCTCCGCACGTCCCGCCAGCCATGTCGTAAAATAGACACGCGCCGAGGCGAGCGCAGCGACGAAGGAGGCGGTGGTGCTGCCCGGCTGCCGGAGCGAGCCCGTCGTCACGCGCACGGTGTCAGCCCAGGCGGCGACGTGTGATGCAGCGAAGGAAGGGGGCGTAACGGCCTGGGCGAGCTTGCGCAGCTCAATCGGGAGGTGGTCGTGTCGTGGTGGGTGCTGCGGAGGGCGGCGAGGTCGGGGGAGTGCGTGGCAGACACGATGGGGAGCGCTTCCGACTGCCACCACCACCAGTGTTTAACCCGGCTGCTGCCAAACTCCGCGAGGTTGGTCTTGACGTTGGGCGCTCCGATTATGTCTTCGAGATGTGAGGGCGGCTGCTCGCACGCGTGCAGGACGGACACATGCTGGCACCAGACCGCATGTTCCACGACGCTCGCGAGTGTGCCCGCTGCATGGTGGGCAAAGCGGGGCGCATCTCGCAGGCAGCGTGCCATAGGGGCGCAGTCCCAGTGCGTGGTCAACATGACGATGGGATGCGGCCACCACCCGAAGAAGGGCACGTCTTGGGCGATGAAGTGAACAGCTCGGGGGGGCGGCGGCGAGGTGGCTGGCCTGTCTGCAAGCGAGGCCGCCAGGAAGCCAGCCCGCGCCCACGCGCTGCAGAAGGCCATGGTGTTCTCGTGCCACGAGAAGCAAGTGAAGGCGGGGAATTCGTGGGAGAGGAGGAATGGAAGCACCGTGCCGTGCACGTCCCCTAGTGGCAGCCGCGCTTCACCAGGCCAGCGGATGGGGTCGGATTTGAGGGCGAAATCCGGGTGCGTTGCTGCTGCCGCACGCTTTGTTGCTGCC
>CATOSE010000386.1:0-17434 GCA_951812265.1 Taphrorychus bicolor | reverse complement strand
GAGCCGCAGTCCGGAAACTATCAGCACTCGGATCAACCGTCGAAAGACGAAGACTTCATGACAGGTGTCGGCCCATGCGAATCTGGCGATGGTGCGGCCGTCGGTGGGTATGGCGCACATCGCCCTGACCATCGAGAACTTCATAGGCTCGGCGCGCACGGGGGAGAGGGTGTGAGGTCCGTGATAGCGGACGTAGTCGCGTGCCAGCCCCGCCGCCGCTGCCTTGAGCATCTTGTACCCGGGCATAGGGATGGACCAGCGTGAGAAGATGCGGATGATGGCAAGGGGGTACGCGAGGGCCGAGTTAGGTTTGATCCAGCGGCGCCCGGCGACGCGCGGTTTGCACACGGAGACGGCGTGGAACATGAGGACGGCGAGCAAATGGGCGTTGCGCTCTGGGCGGTCGCGCGCGTCTTGGGCGGTGCGCATTGGGCTGGTGCCAAGTGTGCCGCACACGACCTCCCACATCTCCCAGGCTCGCTCGTCCTTTTTGGCCGTGGAGTGGTTCACGCCGAATTCGAGATAGGCCTCTACGGCGTCGGCGGTCGAGAGGAGGGCGTGGGAGATCGAGGTCCTCAGCGTCATATCGGGGTCGTCCCCCTGGGTGAGCGCGAGGGCGCGGGTCCGAGCGTAGTGGCGTGAGGCCTGCGTGAGCTTGGAAGGTGACTGAGAAGGATCGGGTGTGACGGGCGTAGGCATCGGCAATGAAGCTGCGCCCTGACGCACAGCGGCGGTGAGGGGAGCGAGAGCGGAATGGAGATTTCGGCAGCCTGCTTGCTCACCTCGGAGGCGCAAGCGGAGCGACGAGTGAGCGGGCGCGCCGTCGGTGAGAGCCGGGGGGAGAGCGGCCGATGAGACGAGGCTTGGCGCGGCCCGCGGTGGCGGTTGCGGCTCGTCATCGCTCGCAGCAGCGCGAAGGCGTTTCAGGAGCGCCGAGGGCGCTGGGGGCGGAGGCGGCGGGTGCGGCGAGGCGGCCTCTTCGGTAGGGGCGGCGGCGGCCAGCAGTCGCGCGAGGTAGGAGGGCATGTACTGCAGAGACTCCACCCCGTAGATGTATTTGGCGGGGGGGGAGCGTGGCCGCAGTCGGGCCGCGGAATGGAGGAGCCCCGCCTCGGCAGGAGCGGCGAGCGGCGGAGGCGGCGTGCGGCGCCGCCGCCGCCGCCGTTGCAGGGCACACCGCAACCGTGCGAGGTTTCGCCTGCGCCTCTGCAGCCGCCATAGAAATCTCATGCGTCGGTGGTTCAGCCGACGTAAGAGGAAGCGGCGTCGCCGGGCTGTGAGGCCCAGCGGCTCGGTCTCGCGATCATCACCGGCTTCTCCTTGCTGACAGCCTGGACACGGGCACTCGCACGGAACGGGGCCTGTGCTGCAGGCCGAGCACATGAGGGAGAATGGGATGTCGACGAGATTGTGGCAGCACACGACTGTGTTAGTCGCTGGGTCCAGGTGTGAGCACGCACAGAGCTCGGGCGGCTGCCCGGGGTGTGTGCCGACCGTCGCAGAGCGGTCACCGCGAGGTTGCGCCGGCGGAGGCGGCGCGGGCGGTGAGTTCGGCGGAGAGGGGGGCGGTGAGGTTCCGGCGGCCTCCTCGGCAGAGGCGGCGGCTGCGGGCAGGCGCGCGAGGTCGGGGAGCATGTACTGCAGAGACTCCACCCCGTAGATGTATTTAGCGGGGGGTGAGCGTGGCTGCAGTCGGGCCGCAGTGTAGAGGAGCCCCGCCTCGGCGGGGACGGCCCGCCAGCTTGGGCGGAGGCCGAGCTGCTGGCAGAAGCGGTAGAACGCGCGCCACTTGGCCCGCGAGACCAGATCCGCCCCGGTGTTGGTGTGATCGTAAGCATGCGCCACTCGCAGGTACGGTGACAACTCGCGCCATGCAGTGGTCTCTAGGAGGGCCTGGTAAGCGGCGACGAGAGCGGGGCTGCTCATGCTCTCGGAGGGTAGCGTGAGGCTGGTGGTGAGCGCGTCGGTCCGAAGATTGACCATGACCGCGCCTCGAGCCTCGGTGAGCGAGGGGAGAAGTAGGGTATGGAGGAAGAGGATGTTAAACGCCACCCCGAGGAACTCAAGCGTAGGGATGGCGAAAAGGTGGCGGTCCTCCTCGGGGACCTCGACATACCAGAATAGGCCGTGGCAGAACCCGCCGATGCCGGCCCGGAGGACCTCCGCGAGGCAAGCGTCGGACGAAGCGTCGATATGCCACTCGATGACCGGGTCAAGGTCTTCCCGCAGAAGGGCCCGCTTGGCCGCCACTCCGCCAGCCTGTGCCAAGAGCTCCAGCCAACGCTGCAGCTGCTTGCGCATGAGGTCGTCAACGTCCACCACCCCGTTAGGACCAAAGCGAGCGGCGCCGTCGGGGCCGTGGGGGCGGTAGAGGCCGTGCATAACGTGACGCCCCTTGAGCACCACGGCACGCAAATGTTCGAGCAGACCGCACAACGACCGGTAGGCGTGGAACTCGATGATGCCATGCAGGGCCTGGCATATTGACTCTCGCGCTCGGAGTAGCTTGGCGCGTGGGACGACGATGATCCCCAACGTACCGACGATCATGACGCCGAGCCACTGGCCCCATGAGCCCAGGCTACGCTTCTCGGGGATCGCCATCAGCAAGCCCGCCTGCGTCGTGAGATTTCGCCAGGCGCGCAGAAGCCTCAGCGTCCGCTCCACCCCAACGGCGAGATGCAGCGGGTCGTCCGTGTAGCAGAAGGAGGCGTAGAGCCGGAGCTGCGGGCAGACGTAGCCCTCCGGGATGCCCTCTAGACGAGTTGGCGCCGGAATATCTGGGAGGCGCGAAGCGGGCGGCGCTGTGTGGCGACGGATGTCGGTGCAGGGCTCGCCTTTCCGGCGCTGGAGCTCGAGGCGCTGTTCCAGCCACTGGCGCTCGGCGCCTCGAGAGGAGGAGATGAAAGGGAAGTCAAGCACGTCCATGTCTTCGCGAAAGAGGTCGAGGAGAGCGTCGGAGAAGCGCTGAGCAATGTTCGAGGCGCCGTGAGTGCCGAAGCCCAGCCGCTTCTCTGAGATAAAGTGGAGTGGCTCTTGGCCGCCGAGCCACGTCTGTTGGTAGAGGGGGGTTCTGAAGTCGTCGCTTGCAGTAGAATCCGCCCCAGGCATCGGAGCTGACGCGTCGCGAGCTTCTGTGGCGGTCCTGGCCAGGAAGACCACCCCCAGCTTGTGCAACTCCGAGGGAGCCATAGCGAGCTGGTTGAAGTGGTCTTTGAAGTCATCCCCCACCACATATGTCGCGACGGGAGACGCCTGGGTGGAGGAGATGAAAGCCGCGGCGGCGCACAGCAGGCTGAGCGAGCGAGCCACCGCGGTAAGCGTAGGCTTGCGCTCCTTCGGCCACTTTGAAGCGCGCTCTCCATCGTCAGCGTGGACGTCTCGGGCCGCCGGCAGTCCGCGGCGAGCTAACCATTCCCGAAACTCGGGTCGGGTGTCGGCGAGGAAGTGGTGAGGCATATGGTGGACGTGGGAGGCCTCGTTGATGGAGATCGCCTGCAGGCCCGAGGCGTCATAGGTAGGGCGGCGGGGGCCGCCGCCTTCCGTGGAACGGCGAAAGCGATCCGGCTCGAGCTTGCGTGGCACGGCGCCTTGACCGTTGAAGTACATGGGGTAGTAAGGCGGCGCCGAGTGGAAGGAGTACCACCTCAGCCCATGTAGCCTTCGCAGCTCCTTCTCGACGGAGGCGTAGCCGAGGGGGAGCGAGGCGAGGTGGGGCACGAGCACGTTCTGCAGCTCTGTGTCGGCGTCCAGCCTGACTCCCTCGATCACGTTGGAGACTAGGGTCTGGTCGGGGTAGTGGCGCAGGCGAGCGTGCAGGTAGGTGAGGTTGAGATGGCTGACGATGGGCGCGTGAAAGTCGGCCACCACGCAGCACTCGGACTCGGTGAAGGTGCAGTCCCAGACTAGACCCTGGGCCCAGGGCTCCGTCTCCAGGTCTTGGCCGAGCGCGGCGGCTGCGGGGCGGTCACGGGAGATCTCGGCTGGAGGAGCGCCGAGGTCGAGTCGATCGCGAATGTGTAGCATGTCGTCCCGAGCGCTGGTGAACCACGCTTGCGCTGCTTCGCGGCCCCGGGGGGAGTAAAGCTCCCAGACGGAACGGACACAGGCAGGCGCTTCGGGGGGAGGAGCAGGCTGGCGAGGCGGAAGGGGATACCACGGGGTGCGCAGCGGCTCCAGGACGGGAGCGAACGGGATGACGCCAAGGCGGTCGTCGCGGTACTCTGGCAAGGCGTGTAGCAGCTGATCGGGGACTTCCTCCAGGGGAAGCGGTCGGATCTGCTCCACCCACCCCTCCATGCAAGTCTCTCCTTCCGCGAGGGCCAACTGGATCGCTTGGGAGAGCAGCTGGTCTGCCACGTGCAGGTGGGCGGTGGTCTGCCATGCTTTAGGAGAGGCAGGGTCGTCGAGGATTGGGCGACGTAGGACGCTCGTGGCGGAGCTCACGCCGGTTTTGAAGACCGCCCCCTCGGTGGATGGGTAGTCGGCGAGCTGCTCGACCGGTCGGATGAGAGAGGTGGCGGACGTGACGGCGCGTTGAGCGGCATCGTGAGCTGGCGTGCCCGCCAGGGCGGCCAACGTGCACCAAACAAACGCGACGCCCGCACTCCCCTGCGCGACACGCTGGGCCGGCGTGTGGCAGATGGCATCGGCTGGGGGCCGGAAGTCAACGGGGGCGGCGAAGACTCTGGCTCCGCCCACATAGAGGCCCACCATATATGCAATGTAGGCCGCTGCCGAGCAGCAGGCGTCGACTATCTTTTGCATTGCAGTCATGGCGGTCGAGCGTGTGGCCGCGGGGAGGACGGCACCATGGACGGTGAAACCGTTGGCGTGAGCAAGGATGAGCGGCTGCACAAGGACACTGATGAAAAGGATGCAAGCGGTGGCTTCGGTGGCCTTGCGGAGGTCGACGTAGGTGATACCAGCCTGCATTGACGTGAGCTCGTGTTCGGCGACGGCGTGGTCGATCTCGTATGAGTCCCGATCCGCCTCGGTAGCTATTTCGTCGATGGGCGGGGGTGATTGGGGGAGCCACTCTCTCGCTCCAGAGGCATGTCCCGAAAAGGTGGTGGTGGGGAGGAGGAGGACGTTGGTTGGCGCCGGTGGCATTGCTTTCTCGGAGAGGGACACGGGGTGGGAAAGCATGCCGGCGGCGATCGCACGCTGGTGTTTGTCGGAGGGCACCACAGCGTCGACTTGCCGCCCATCTCCAGGGCCGCGTTGCGACTGATACCGACGGGCGCTCTGAGTGGACGGGCGGGCGTCGGGGTTCGAGTAATCCGCCGGCACAGGGAATCCGGCAGCGTGCCAACGCATTGCGAAGTCGGTGACGACGTGCTCGTAGTGCAGCGGTGTCGGGAAGTCGCCGCTGGCGGCGAGGCGGGCAAGGGCTGCACTGCTCGCTGGGAAACGCCTCCACGAGCTGCGCGCGCGGTCGCGCATGTCCGGGTCGCTATAACGGTACTGGCGGGGGCGCGGGAGCGGGGGTGGATTGTAGTCGGAGACCGCGAGGTTGGAGAAGTTGCGCATTGTGAGGCGCAGAAACTTTCGGTCGACGTCGCCGAGCGCTGCTGTCGTCGTCTCCTCCACGACGACATTTGGGTAGAGGCGGACGTCAAGAACGTGGTGCAGCAGCGTGTCAGGCTGTTCAACAAGCACGGCATACGCCGAGGTGATGCAAATGCACCACAGCACAAGGGCTCCTGCCCAGAAGGCTCGCCCATCGCGAAGCTTGTGGGGCAAGCAGTCGGAGTCTCCGAGGAGGTGCTGGAAGCACGGCGGAAACATGTAGGCGCGGTCCCATGTGCGGACATGAATGATGTCCTGCACGCAACCGAGATAGTGCAGGCCGTCATGTTCTGCTGGCCGCACGTCGGCGGTGATAGCGACGGCGCCGCGCATGCGCCGTGCCAGCAGGACGGCTCCCGAGAACTCAAAGCCGATGAGCTCTGTGGGGGGGTTGGCAGCGGTCTGGATGTACGCAGCGAGCTCATCGGGCCGCGTGAACGTACGAGCCACGACCTCACTGGGCTCGCTGGAAGGGCCGGTTGAGGCGCTGGCTGGCGGCGTGGGTGGTAGTGGAGGAGGGCGGTAATGAAGCAGCGCCAGCTGAGTCTCGAACTCGGAGAGCATATCTGAGGTTGTAGCTGCGCGGTCGACTCTGTCATCCTTCCCGCCGTCTGGTAGGTCAGCGGGAGCCGCTCCTTCCTCTGGGGACACATCCACGATGGCTACCAGGTGGCGATCCAGCCAGTAACCGACTCTGAGGAGGGCCTTGGGCGGTTTCTTGTCGCACGGAAGGATCAGCAGCATATCTGGCAGGATTTCGCTGAGGTCAGAAACGCCTGTGACGTGGATCGCCACTTCGCACATGTCTGAAACGATTTGGAGGAAAGCAACGTCCGTCCAAGTTTCTGGCTTCGAAATCATTTGGCACCAGTTATCGATTGATGCCTCGACGTGCTGAGTTGGGTCGAGGGGCCAGCCGTGCATGCAGTTAATCACGAGCGGACCGAGCATCATGGGATAGCCGTGCTCATCGGTGAGAGACGTGAGGCGTCGCTGGACTGTGGCGTCCAGGATGTGCTTGCAGCACGCCGAGCGAAGTGTGGGCCCGTCTGGAGCGCCTAGGTGCAACACGGAGTCGAGGAGGCCGATTTCGAACGAGAGAGTGTTGGGGCCGCATTGGCCCCGGCCACCCACGTCGACGAGCAAGCGGTTTTCGGACTGCACGTGGGCGGCGAGGGTTCGCACCGGCGAGTGCAGGGCGTTGCGCTGGGTCGCTGCAGACGCCGGTGCGCTGGCTGTGGGCAGCTGATCGATAGGCGCAGCTGGCGCCTCTGTCCTGCCGGCTCGGAACGAGCGCAGATCCCGGCCCAGGAGCACGAAGCGGTGGGCTGGGGCAGAAGAGTAGGCTTGCGTGGGATCGTCACCCTGCCGGCCAGCACCGCGGTGAGTCAGAGCAAGGAACGCAGTTCCGTTCGCATCTTCGTTGTGGTCAAGGAGAGCGACAGACTCCGCGTCGTACGGCCCGTCCTCGTGATCGTGTTCGAAAGAGCCTCCACGCCCTCGCCCTCGGCTAGACGGAGCGCCGCGGCCTTTGCCTTTGCCCTTTTGGCCTTGGCCTTTGCCCCTGCCGGGCTGCCGGCTGAGGCTCCTGAGCCCTCGTCTCTCCTCTTCGGTGGCGTCTCTGCTGAATTTCTCCAGCTGCTCTATATCCACGGAGATGTGTGCGCCACGCCCGTGGGCGCCATGGTTGGACTGCCCATACTTGTCGCAACGGGCAGCCCGAGCAACGTCGTTGCTCGCACGGCAGAGCGCATAGGGCCAACAGATGCTGGTGACCTTCACGCCCAAGTGCTTGGCTACGGCTGGAACATTCCACGCTCGGCCCGAGATGACGAGGGTTTTCCCGCCGTTAGTGTAGCGCCACGTGTCGGCCAATACGCCCGGCTCGATGGGCGACCGGCCCCGCTGGTCCCGCCCATCACTTCTGTCTTGAGGCTTTGTTTTGGCGGCGGGCTGAGGCGAGGTGGCGCGAAGCTTGCCACGCCGGTCCTGTCCTTCGCGGCCGGTGGCTGGGCGTTTGAGTGACGATAAGCGCGGCAGCTGAACATCCTCGTATGCTACTGATGAGCTGCCACCCGCCCCAGTGCCGTAGATATCTGTACTCGCCTTCAGTGCTTTGACAGCCTCTAGGGCGGTCTGCATCTTGAGTAGCGCCAGGACTGAAGGTGAGTCGGAGCGCACCAGAGGGCGATCAGCGGTGAAGAAGGCGGGAGCGGCAGCAGGAGCTCCTGGCCGTCTGGGGCACTGGAAGCTGGACAGGTTGAGCGAGGCGACGTTAGATGAGAAGATGAGAGCGCGCAAGGAGCTGCCCGCCAGCGTCATGGCCGTGTGCCAGTGAGTGGTGGAGGTCTGCAGCCATTGCCGCTGCTCCTCTTTGGATTCCAGCCTTCCCGCCAGCTTGAGATGCTTTGCGTAAAAGCGGCAGAAACCTGCCATGCTGTAGCCATCAGAGACGTCCACCGTCGAGGGCATACCGATTGCGGAGAAGGGGATTTGGGCGAAATCAGCGAGATCTTCCATGACTGAGGGGATGCAGTAATGGTCGGCCTCGGGTAGGGCGGCGGCGCGCTCATTAGAGTTGAGCCGGTGTAGGTAACCGAGGAGCCCATAGGGGGCGTCGATCCATGGCACCTTGCTCAAAGAGAGCTCGCAAAAGGCAGTCGCGAACGGTGATGGGTTCCCCGCGTCGTCTGTGAGGCGGTAATATTTGAGCGATGGCCGCTCAACGCCAGCGCTGGGGTCGAGTCGAATCGAATGCTCGAGAAAGCTGGTGAGATGGGTGCGCAGGTCATTCAGACGCGCAAGGGTCTCATCTCGCTTGGAGAGCGGGTCGCCCAAGGGAGTGGCGTTGAAGAGGATGCGAGCAGGGAGCAGCATAGTGCCATTGAAGGCTTCGCCGATAGCTCTGATGATGCCTGCCGATGTCTCCAGGTCCAATCCTTTGAGGAAGGCCCCCAGTGCCTTGTGGTTGTGGCTGCGCAACGCCTCGTTGACGGATGAGGTGGTGGGGGCGCCCCCATCAGCTGCAGAGCCGGAAGGGGCCGGTATATGCGCTCCGGCTGCCTCGGCTGAGCTTCGGTCGTCCTCCAAAGCGCGTTGCACCGTGCTTACAGTGGCATCGGGTGCGTTGAGAGCGATGTGTAGCGCAGCTGAATGGAGGCTGAGCGCATCTTCGATGTGGGCAATCTGAGACGCCAGATCTGTGTGGCTGCTCGTGTCTGAGAGCAGCAAGTTCCCAATCCGACGGATGGACCTGAGGGCTATGTAGTTGGACGGAGCCAAGCTAACAGTAGCGCTCCGGAGATAGGGCGCCTGTGAAGGTAGAGGAGGCGGCCAGCTGAGTGTGCCAAACCGATGCGTTATCGCTCCTTCACAGGAGGCGCCAAAGAAGGCGCCTATGTGGTCTAACCACAGGTGCAGTGGAACTGCTGTGTAGGACTACACACGTGGTGGAACCACGACACACTGAGGCTTGTTTGAAGCGGTGCCAAGCACTCGCTGAGTGGAGCTCAGGTGTTTCGCTTGCAAGGGCAGAGTGATGGCGTAAAGCTTATCACGCACCGAGCAGAGGCCGACGGGCGGCATGGAAGCCGATGTGGTCTAACCACAGATGCAGTGGAACTGCTGTGTATGGAATACACGCGTGGTGGAACCACGGAACACACTGAGGCACATGAGAAGCGGTGCCTTGCACGCGCTGGGTGGCTCTCAGGTGTTTCGCTTGCAAGGGCAGAGTGATGGCGTAAAGCTTATCACGCACCGAGCAGAGGCAGACGGGCGGCATGGAAGCCGATGTGGTCTAACCACAGATGCAGTGGAACTGCTGTGTATGGAATACACGCGTGGTGGAACCACGGAACACACTGAGGCACATGAGAAGCGGTGCCTTGCACGCGCTGGGTGGCTCTCAGGTGTTTCGCTTGCAAGGGCAGAGTGATGGCGTAAAGCCTATCACGCACCGAGCAGAGGCAGACGGGCGGCATGGAAGCCAATGTGGTCTAACCACAGGTGCTGAGGCACATGAGAAGCGGTGCCTTGCACGCGCTGGGTGGCTCTCAGGTGTTTCGCTTGCAAGGGCAGAGTGATGGCGTAAAGCCTATCACGCACCGAGCAGAGGCAGACGGGCGGCATGGAAGCCAATGTGGTCTAACCACAGGTGCAGTGGAACTGCTGTGTATGGAATACACGCGTGGTGGTTTAACCTACAGCACGCACTGAGGCACATGAGAAGCGGTGCCAAGCACTCGCTGAGTGGCGCTCAGGTGTTTCGCTTGCAAGGGCGGAATGACAACACGGACGTGCTGCGCACCGAGCAGAGGCCGACAGGTGGCAAGGATGCCTATGTGGTCTAACCACGAGTGCAGTGGAACTGCCGTGTAGGACTACACGAATGAGGTAGGCTGGGACGTTACCTCACGTACGAGGAGAGAGACCCGTCTTTCCTCAATGCCGTGACGGCGCTCTGGAGATTGATAGTTGAGACCATCGATCGTGGCTTCGGCGAGAGCCTCCCATGTGAGAACGGCGGGGCGCAGCTCGGGAGGTAGCCTCACTTCGGTTGCGATGTTCTTCAACGCCCGTGCAAGGGCTCCGTCGCTCGTTGATTCTGGGCGGCGCGCCCGGAAGAGCGCCGCAAATTCTTGCATGTGAGAAGTCTCATCAAGCCGTGAGGCGTGGGTGAGACACGGCCCGACACATGCTACCAGATTGGTCATGGCTTTCCACGGGCTGTGGGACCAGTCGGCGAGCAGAGAAACCGACGCCAAGTGGATGAAGCGGACTGGCTCGAGCATGCGTCGAACTTCGACTGCGGCCGCACCGTTGCCACCCGGTATGGTGAAGGGCTGTCCAGCTACCAAATCTGCATCGGAGATGTGCAGGTTGGAGGGATCCGGGATGGAAGCTCCTTCTATCAGCTCTTGGAGCGCCGTGTAGTCTGCAATGGGACCATTGCTGAAGATGCCGCTGGAGACCAGTTCCGTAAGTATACGAGACCAAGCCGCGGCATTGAGGCGCAGGGTAAACGGAGAGGCGACTCTCACTGCTCCCACCATTGCAGGGGGTGGCGCAGTGCGCAGCGCTGCTCCAAAGGCATAGAGGAGCTGGAAGGTTCCCAGCCCAGCTCTTGGTGGTCCGGAGCCGGCGGCTGGAGCTGGGTCCCACGAAAGGAAAGCTGTCGTGGTAACCACATCACAACCAGCCTCGAGAAAGAGAGGGCTGTCATTCGTTACTGCTCCTCCTGGAGCATGGACTGCAACCGGGGGAGTTCCTGCCACCATCCTGCTCCAGAAATCAGACGTGGGGGTGCCGGCGAGGTTCTGCGCCGGAGCCTCCTGGAAATAATATCCCCACTTGCGCTCGAACGGACACCGGACACGGAAGGTACGAGCGCGGAGAGAGAGACCGGAACACAACGGTGGCGACGAACACACCACGGCAGGAGTTCAGGTCACAAAGTACAGGTTTTTCCAAACTAATTTTGCCACGCGAAGCGCGCATAGTGATAACTTCGGGTCGTCCCTAAAGGACAAAACGCCGAAGGAGCGGATCCCGACGGCGAGTAGGACCGCAATCCCACTAGCCTGCTTGGCTAGTGGGGACATGGGCCAAGAGTCGCGCTGAAGTTGGGCCAAGAGGGGTCCAAAGCGCGACCCTCCTATACACCCGCACACTGTAGGCGGCAGCCTGTATTAACCCCCGCCCGGCCACCCTCGTACGCCCCCCGCGGAGAGAAGACGAATCTAGCGCGAGCGCTAGAACAGACCATCTGCATTTCAAGCCTTCACTGATTGTTTCTGCGCAGAGTGGCCGGAGGTGCGCATGGCCGACACCGGGGAGCCATGGACGCTGAGTGACGCACTCAGCTACAAGGCATTCAGGGGAGCGTTGCGCCGCATGAGACGACGGAAGGCTGTGGGGGCCGACGGATTGGGCGTGGACATGTTACTCGCCGAGGGAGTGCCAGAGGACGTACTACAGCTGTACTTCCAGGGCCTACGACAGTGCGCAATGCAGAAGGACTTTCCCCTCGCGTGGCAACGGGTGATATATGTTCTTCTGGTCAAACCAAAGAAGGACAGGCGGCTGGTGCAACAGAGACGGGACATAGCACTCATGGCACAAGGCATGAAGGTTCTGGGGCAGATGTTGCTGATGACGGCGTTCAGTGACATGGAGTCACGACTCGCTGAGGAACAGCTGGGGTGGACTAAAGCTATGGGAGCTTCAGAGGCCAGCCTGCTGCTCATTCTCTGCCTACAGTCGGCGCGCCGGCAAAGACGTTCCGTATACGTACTGTACGTCGACCTAAAGACATTCTTCCCAACAGTCCACAGAGGGGCGGTGACCACGCAAGAGCTACTCATGGGCCTACCGGAGGCATTCACGGACACCATCGGGGCGCTCTTTGGGGAACTCACGGGAGAGTATGACTCGGCTCATGGGCTGGGGGAGCCCTTTCGGATTTACATGGGCGTGTTGATGGGAGATGTCCTTAGTCCTGACAGAGCGAAGATATTACTTGACGCCGTTGCGCTCGCAATACGGGCTACTGCAGTCAGAGTCGACTTATGGGGGGCAGGGGACGGACGACGACTCTTGCAGATTCTGTACGCGGACGATTGGGCAGGGCTGTTCTCGTCATTAGACCAGCTTTTGGTTGCGTGGTCGATGTGGGTTGCATTTGCAGTGGCGTCAGGATGCGGACTGGGCATCTCCGGACTGGACAAGACAGTGGTTGCGGGGGTGGGATACACGGAAGAGGGCATACCATACGATGCGTACGTCCCAGTGCTGCACACACATGACGGACAGGTAGTGGGACGGGCCACGCTGCAAGAGGGTTATCCGCATATGGGACGGCTGAGGTACGCAGACGGCACGGTGAAGGGGGAGGACGAGAGGATGCTTCGAGCATGGCAAGGGTACATCGAACAGATGCGGTCATTCGACCTACGCCCCGGCGAATTCATGGAACTAGGCAATATACTGACGAGAGGACTCGGTGGCTACTGGGGAGCATCTGGGTTTATGCCGTGGAAATTGTGCGAGCAACTGGAAGCACGCTTCCGTGCAGTGTACAACATGAAATTCAGACGTGTGTGGAATACTCCGAGGTTGACATTATATGGGATGAGCAAAGGCAGACCAAAGGTACACTTCTTCGAGGTGGGAGCTCAGGCGCTGTGGCGGACGGCCACGAGAGCGATGGCAGCGGCAGAGCGATGTCAACTGCGAGACACGGTGCGGGCCGCTTTCGCGGAATCACTACACAGCTGGGGATGCCGCGTCGACCCAGCCAAGTGGGACGGCCGACACGTGACGGACGCCTTGAGACGTTCATTGGACACAACGAAAGTACGATATGTGGCAGATGCGCTGGTGCTTATTTATATCGAGGTCTGCACGGGACAAGGGGGGTTCAGGAGAGAAGGGGGGGAGGACGCCGACGACGGACTTAACGCCAACAGTCGGAACTGGTGCGGCTTTGTGTCAACACCCCTGTTCGAACCGGCTGGGATCGGCCTACCGGTGGAGCCGGAGGTATTGCAGGCACACATTGTTGAGGTTGAACACATGGCTGGACGTTTTGAAGGTGCGTCGCGATGGTTGTCATTCGTCGAGGCTAGAGGAAGGTGGCCTCTGCTTCCGGCGGCCGCGAAGGGGGCGTGGGAACGCATACTTGGGGGTCTCGAGTCAAGGGGATTTGCTGCCCAGTGTCATCCTGGAAGGGGGACACACACGACCGCGCGAAAGGAATTCGGGGGCAAAGCAAAGTTGGTCAACCTGACAGCCAGAGAAGTTGGTCAACCCGACAGCTTATGCGTGATGAGGGGGCCATATGGCAGCGCACCGTGACCGGGGCAGGAGGCAAGCGGATATCGCTCACGGACATATGGCAATTCATCCGTGATGTTGACAGAGCCAGACGCAAGGGCGAAGAAGGGCATCATGTGCGAGAGGGGCTAAGGCGAAGGCTACATCAGGCGTGCGGAGGGCCAGAGGTACCGGCAGCTCTGCCCAGACGGCATGGGCTCTCGGCTTGGCGCGAGTGGCGGAGGGAGGGCACACTGGTCGTGGCACACTTGCCACAACGCGTACTGCAATTCGGCAATGAACATAGGGCCCGGGAGTTGGTCGAACTGGACGCAGCGGTCGCCGGGGAGGAAGCTGAGGACATGGGTTTAGTGCATGAGAAGGAAGATTGCCACCTACAACTCAACGACGAGATTCAGTTGTGTTATGACACGGGGGAGAGGGTGACATCCAAGGAGGGCCTCGGGGTGGTGGGACAATTATTCTGGAATGCCCGAAGGGAACTGGCTCACGTACCGGTGGTCGAATTTGCCAGCATGCCTGAGGAGGCCCGTGCCAAGTGGAGGGGCAAAACGTTTCTGTGCCCGCGTGCCTCCCGCAGCTTATTCAATAGAACGCGAGCTATTGCACAGGAATGGCGAATCCAGGCAGTGTGGGCTGTAGACGGGTCGTTCAAACTCAATGATGATCCAGGCAAACCCTCGATGAGCAGAGGCTGCATAAGACACGACGGAGCGTGTATCCGACGAGCGCTTGCCAGCGAAGGGGACGACAGTTCGTTTTTGGCGGAATTCGCAGCTCAGCTAGACGTGCTGGCAGAAGAGGGGTGCGCACGGGTGATGATATTGTTTGACTGCACAGCTCCTGTGGAGGCACTGCACTCGTTTGTACGCGCTCACGATCGGCACAAGGCGGACTTTAGGAGGGACGACTGGCATTCGGCGTGGCTGAGGGCGATGGCCCGGTTCAATGTAGTCATTCTGGTGCACACGCACTCACATCAAGGAGCGCTTCCAAACGAATGGGTCGATGTGGTCGCCAAGGAGGCCATGTCGGCGGAGGTGCAGGCGGTGCCGGGTCTGGACGCTCCGCGTGATCATGTGTCGCTGCACTTTGGGAAGAGTCAGAGTGTGGTGACGGATGGGGAGGCGGCGCGACAGTGGGGAAAACACCGCGTGGTGTCGGTGCTACGGGCGGCCTCTCTCGACTCGGTGTGGGCAGAGGAGGGTGACTTGGTTCCTCGAAGGGGAAGGATTTCGGAGGAGGCGGAGGACGTGCTGGCAGCGATCGGGTGTTGCCGGTGGTTTGCGTCGGATCCGAAACGCTGGCCAGGCTTGATGGATCGGCTGTTTCGGGGCGTCCGATGCGCATGTGGCGCTGCAACAGGATGCACATGGTGGCACGCAGCCACAGAGTGCTCACTTTTACACCCTGAGCGCATCGCTATAGTGGCTGCCTTGCGGCAGGGGGAACAATATGTGGCTCACTCTGGCCAATGTGACGAATGGGTGGAGGCTTTACGAGTGATGCAGGCGGGTCTGGGACAGTTTGCACCGCCAGAACTGCGCTCACGTGCGGCAGCTGCACGCGTGTTACCGACGCAGGACAGCACCCGTGCGTATAAGCTGCTTCGAGTGCTTGCAGGAGTGGTACGTATGGCTGATCCAGGAAAGAAGGCGGCCACCTCGTTGGAACGTCTGGTGCTTGTGGTATGCAGATGGGCATGGGCAGCTGAGGCATTGATGCAACCGGCGATACGAGTGGCCAGGGAAGCATGCGCAGAGATGCGTTGTCTGACAACAGTCTTAAAGGGGTGGAGACAGGTGGTCGCGAGAGGCGGACATGAGAGAGCTACCGAGCTAAGGGCACTCCACAGAAGTTGGGCGGCGGGAACGTGGGCGACTCTCCCGGCGATCCAGCTTGCTGGCAGGCACGCATGGGAAAGCCCAAGGGCGCAGCAGTGGCGAGCAATGGCTGTGGATCCGAGAGTACGATACCGGGGGATGCTTCTGTTACCGCCGGCGTTACCACGGTGGTGCGGAGTGTTTGGAGCTCTGCGGGAGGTGTGGCTGGAGGACGTCCCCTTACCCACATGCGAACCCAGTTGGACAGCAGAAAGGTGGTTGGCAATCTGCAAGATTATCAGCGTACGCAGGCGAGTGCTGGGACCGGGCAGGGGTGGGGTTGACCAAGTTCCGTGTGGATCATGGTTCGCCAGACCATTCGGAAGTGCGTGCGGCATACCCCAGGGATGGGCCGAGATTGAAGCGGGGGGGGGGAGACTAGTGAGACAACTCGTCGGGAGCATTGTCGGGAATGTATCTGCTGAGCTCGCACAAATCTTCACGTTGGGAAGCGACGCGTGGGCAGCACAGGCCAGGGGAAGAGCCAGGACAGAAACGTCAAGACGGGTGTCTTTCTTGGAAGAGGCTGACAGCCGGGGAAGGGAGGAGGTGGGTATTGCGGGATCGACCCTGTTGGCGTGGCGGCGAGCTGCGAGGAGATGGGCGGAGTTAGGGGGTAGCACTAGGGCGGCGGCCAACAAGAGGGCAGGCAGACATCGCAGGATGTTGGCGATGGAAGAGAGAGATAGACGTGCCTCCGTGGGGGGTGCAAGGACGTATGTTTCGAATGGGGTGATGCGGGTAGAGGGTGTGAGTGCTCAGCGGAAGCGCGAAGCATCTGCGGCGCGAGGCAGGGAGCGGCGGGCATGGCTGCTCAGGCGCAGAGCACTTCAGGAGGAGCACAGGAGAGGCTGTGAGGCGTCGAAAGAGGCTGCTAAGACGGCGCGCAGGAAACGAAACGAAGCCTGGCTGCGCGAAGTGGCGACGAATGTGAGGGTGGATAGGGTGTTGGGGAATGCGTCGATTCCAGAACGAGAGGAGACGGCCGTAATTCGACGAGCGGAGGAGAGTGCAAGGGCTGAATACATTGCTAGGGTCGAAGCCCGGTGGGCGTTGCCGATGCCAAGGGCCCCAAGGGCGTCGGCAAGGGCTCTTGAGCTCGTGAGGCGCGCTCGTGTGCCGTGCACAGCATGGCACTCTCGCATGATCAGGGAGATGGGTGGGGTGCGGAAATGGCCGAAGGTCGCATGCTGGATTGCTGCGCGCACGGAGAGTACACATTCTTAGATGTGGTAGTTTCGTACGTCGTGTGCTGTTGTGCGACGTGCCGAGTCGATCCCCTTTCGAGGACGTCGAACCGTGAGGTTCCAGTGTATATGGGTCGTCTGTTAATGTTTTAACATCCTTATTCATTCATTCATTACTATTGGGGCGCATGGTTTGGCTCTGGAATGTGTTGGAATTAGGGATGGAGGGGTCCACCGGCCCGTGTGCCAAGGTTCTGCGATAAGCAAGTTGAATCGCGGTGCACGCCCTGTTGGAAAGGCCAACAGTGTGTTGCTGGGCAAGCATACGTAGGACGGTGCGGCCAGAGTCGTTCGCGGCGCGGACTTGAGGTTATTTCGGAGGGTCTCGTTGGCGTCAGAGCGAGAAGGTCTGTGACAGTGTACAATGACAGGTCGAGCCGGGCAATTAGTTCGCGCGAAACACGGCGAGCATCAGCTGACGGGGAGCTAACGCTTGAAGGGACGGTACTGGAGCTGCTGACGGTGCTTTGACATGCGTGGAACCGCCGGCAACTGAAGCAAAAGTCGGGACACTTCCTGGAGCCGCTGCAGGGGTAACGGCAGAGGAAGAGCTCAGCACTAAAATTGGAAAGGGGTTCTCGTAGGAGTGAGGAAAAAATGCTTGGTTGCTGATTAACGCAGAGTGGGCATCTGACGAGACGCATATGCTAGTGCGGTTGTTCACAGTTCCATATTTGATCAGCTTTGAACATACTCGGAATTGAGGCCGGGCATTATGTTCGGAAGGTTCGCCCAAAAAGCTGGGGACAACAAGGGATCGGTGTACCATGACGTGCAGTCAGGCAATAGAATTGAAGAGACGGTGGCAGCATGTGCCACAGTGGGTTGCGCGCGAGTAGGCATGCGGCAATTTCGAATAGCCGCGTGAGCGCGGCTGATCCTGAGTCGATCGTGAGG
>CATOSE010000384.1:0-11865 GCA_951812265.1 Taphrorychus bicolor | reverse complement strand
GGTCCGGGCGAGGTGCACGAGTATGCGGACAGCGGCGGCGTGCATGTCGGGAGTCGGAAGGTGAGGCAACGGGCACACATGCCTATGGCGTAGGCGCAGTCGGCTCGAGACGCGGGCATGCTGTAGATGAGTGCGCCCACCATCTGCGAGTACGGCTTGACGAGCTCAGGGTTAGCATCAGCGCGCTGGTCGAGGGCCTGCTGGTAGAGGGCGGCAAGCTCAGGGTCGGCCGGCGTGGTGTACTTAGGGCGAGACTCAAGCGAGCGATCGAGGTATTTAGCGGCGATTCGCTCGATGTAGGCGCGTGACGACAGCGTGGTGGCGGACCCCCCCATCTGAGTAGCATGCGCGACAGTGATTTTGTGGGTGGTATGTCGTGCGGCGGGCGCGAATGTGTCGAGCACACGGCCTGTCTCGTTGAAGACGGTGTGTTTTTGCATGCGCCCGTCGTACATGATGCGGTCCTTATACTTGTCGAAGGTGCCGTCGACGTACTTTTTCTTAAGTACGTGGAGTAGTCCTACGACCTCACGTGCGGCCTTGCGCTTCGAATCCCACGACGGAAGTGTATGTTCTAGTATGGGTTCGATAGCGTCGTGACCGCGCAGGTTCGTCATCTCGCGCTCGATAGCCTTCTCCCACTCCTTGCGCTCGGGGCCCGCTATCGCCTGACGATACGTGGGATTGTCGGCGTCCGCCTCGCGGGGGGCTGCGAACACCTGGTCGTCTGTACCAGAATGGTACAGTGCGGGTCGGAAGTCGGGGCCAAGAGTCGGAGCGGCGTTGACGAGCATCGTCGTAGGCGGAGGGTCTGTGGGCTCATCTTCGACCAGGGAGTGGGGTGCGGTGTAGAAAGCGGCCCAATCTGACATAGGATCGACGCCAAGCTTGGGTGATGGAGCGGTCGAGGCGGAGGCAGTGACGAGGCAGGTGGCGAGGAGGCGATTCATCTCATAAGAGTAGTTCTCCCACTCGGTGGATTGTACCCCCCCCTCGGCGTTGTAGCCAACCATGGAAGGGTGGGTACCACGCGGATGACTACAGACCAGCGGACCGAAGAGGTGACGCACGATCTCGGCGCCGGGAGACGCGAGGAGAGCTGTTGTCTTCTGGGGACACAGCGTAGGGTCAGGGCGCGTGCGGCACTGGTCGAAGTGGACGGTGAAGGCGCTGGTGTCGGCGGCGAGCTCGCGGAGGCTTGGGTGGTCCAGCTGGGCTGTGTGGCCCTCTCGGCCAGGGATGGCGAAGGGGGAACCTCTGCCGCGCGACACCGGCGCCTCCGCAATGAAGCAACGAAGAGGCCGCCGTGGGAGTGACACGCGCGCATGGCAGCGGCGGCCAGGTCGGCCATGGCATTGGCGGCGACAACCTGCGGTGGCAGTGATCTATCTGCGCGCGGGATTCCTAGCGGGTGACTGGCGTCGCGAAGCGGTGTGGAGTAGCTGAGCCCCCCCGGCTGAGGGACCATACGGGCGGACGACCAGGTCTTGCACGGGATGGAGGTGAGGACTCCGAGGACACCGCGGGAGCGAAGCGGCGTGAAGGACGAGGCCGGCGACGTCGGGGCGCGTTATGTCCATGTCGTAGCCGCCACCCTGATGTCAATGTTGACGTCGGGGGGGCCTCCTAACGCCTGCGCGTGTGCGGAGACGCTGCCTGTCCGCGCAGGTCCTGAGCACAAGTAGAGAAAGAACGGGCCTGACGCGGGGACACCGAGCGCGGAGAGCGCGGCGGCGACGGGGGCGGCGCGCGCCATGTAAGGTGACGCACTCGTCCTGGCGGGCAGGTGGCGAGAGAGAGGCCCGTCTGGCGGTGGTGCGTCGGCGTCGTCGGCATCGAAGGGGGGCGCGGGCGGCGACGGCGGGAGGATGTCGTCAGGCGGGGCATCGGCAGGCGGGTCACTGTCGGACGGCGGTGTCGGAGCGGCATGCGGTGGCGTTGGAGGCACGGTGGCGCAGAGGGGTGATCGCGCGAAAAGGAGCTCAGGGTCTGCGGGCTCTGTGTCTCGTGGTGAGGAGGACAGTCCCGGGCGCTGGTCTTCACACGTACGCACATGCGGAGAGACGACGATCGTGCGTTTGTCGAGGTCGTAGAGGACGTACCCGGGTTGGTCGTCGGCGCGACCTAGGACGAGTGCACGCTGTGCGCGTGCGGCGAGTTTCGGCAGTCCTGGGGACAGGTCCTTGAAGTAGCCGAGGCAGCCGAACACGCGGTGCTGGCGTTCGGTCGGACGATGTTTGTGAACAGTGACCAGGGTGAATGTCCAGCGTACTGACTGCGTTGGTCCGGCAGGCACCAGGCCACCTGCTGTCGGGCGCACGTGGCGTACCACTACCAGGAGGCCGGAAGCCGCGCGTCCAGGAGCATTGTGCGGACATCGTTCGCTAGTATGCGCCAGCGCTGCTCGATGACGCTGTTCTGCCGCAGGACGCGTGCCGAGGATGTGGTGAGGTGTATACGCTTCGAGGTGAAGAGAGAGAGATACTTGGGATCCGAGAGCTCCTGGGCGTTGTCGGTGTGGACGTGCCGAATAGCGACGCCGTGAGAGGCGCACCATGCAATGTGCGAGTCGAGCGCGCGTTCGACATCTCTCCATGACTTAGACGGCAGAAGATAGAAGCGATCGAGGCGGGAGTATTGGTCATGGAATCCGAGCAAGTATTTCTGTCCGCCATGCACGTGGGGGGTGCCGGATTCCCACATATCGAAGCTCTGGAGATCGCCGGGCCCTTGCACGGATGGTACGTGTCCTTTCGACGGCAGACCATCTGACTTCGCTCTCAGGCACTCATCGCAAGCTGTGGGGGACGCTGCTCACAGCGTGGCATCCCACTGCTTGGGAGCGTCGGCCAGACAGTCGGGCAAGCCGCGGAGGGTGTCGAGCGGTCGGTGAAGGAAACGGCGATGGAGGATATCGGCGGATACATCCTGGCGACCTTCGGCGCCGTGAATGGGCGGAGCGCTGGCAGCGGGCTTGACATGGGTAGGAAGGACGAGGACACCTACGTTGACGGTGGGGACAATGGTACCGTCCTGGAACTGTAGGTACGAGGGTTTGTCGCCGGCGGCGATGGTGGTGGTGACCTGCTGGTCAAGCGCGAGGCGGCCGAGGCTGATGAGGTTATCCGGCTGTCGGGAAGGATGATGGCATTCTGCAGCTGGACGCGTACGGTGCGGCCATCACTGGTGCGGAGTGGCAGAATGGCATCGTACTTCGTCGGGGGCGTGCACAGGCCGTTGGCGGTGCTGATGGCGGTTGTGTTGCGGTGTACGGATCCAGCTACGGCTAGCGAGGAGTCGCACAAGCAGTGGACGCCGGCGCCGCTGTCGAGCAGGTTAATGGAATCGAATGCAGGTCGAGACGATAGCGGCTTGGTGGTGCTCTGGAGGACGGGAACGGCAGGCAAGTCCAGCGACTGCGATAGCTCGGCTACCGTCTGCTCCGAGAGATAGGCGGAGGAGCTTAGGTTGACGGCTATGTCTTGGCCAGAGCGGTCACAAAGCTCGGCTTGGAAGACTAGCTGGGTAGTGCTGCTGGCTAACCCCAAGCGGGTGGCGAGTTCGAGGCACCTGTGCACGCGGTCGACCTGTGCGGGCAGTAGGCTTCCTCCTGCCCTGGGGATGAAGAGGGCGAACAGCAGTATGGTTAAGAATCCGAATGTGGCCAGCTGGAGCGCGGTGAGGAGGCGGCGTGTGGCGTGGCGAGCGGCGACGGCGATGGACCAGACGGATCGCCCGAGGTGGTATAGAAGGTGAATGGATCCAACGTCGGCGAGGAGATGGGCGTACAGGGCTGCGGCGAGAAGGGCGAGGAAGCACTGCACGGGATGGTTCCACGGGAGTTCACGCCAGGCTGACGCAGCGGCACATATCGGAGGGCGGCTGGCGGCGGCGACGGAGGTGGGATCGGCGAGAGTGCCGGCGAGGTGCATGACGGCTAGAGGTGACGCCAGAAGTCGAGATGCCGGCGAAGGCGGCGACGCAGAGCACGAGGAGGGATATGAGGCCGATGATCGAGCCTGCCTGCGGGGCGTCGATCGGCGAGATTGTCCACGAGGATGCCGCAGGGGCGGTGGCGAGTGCGGGGTCGTCATTGGGTGCTGGGGCAGGCGTGATGGGCGCCGCAGGTGGAGGCGGCTCTGCGGGTGGCTTCTGCAGTGCCGGCGGCGTCGATGGCTGCGGCTCAGTCGGAGGCTCAGGCGATGCGGAGGGCTTCTGATCGGGCGACGGCAGCGGTAATGGCGGCGGTGGATTTCCCACGGGTTCAACGATCGGTAAGCCGAGCGGTGGGGGAGGCAACGGTGCGGGAGGCAGCTGCATGAAGCACGGAACAAGGCCAGCAGCCCAAGGCTCGCGTGCGTCCTTCCTGGCACCGGTTGACGCTGGCGTCTGCGGCGACGCGAAGTCTTGCGGAGGGAGACCTACGGCTGCGCGCGCGTCGCGAATAATGTCGGCCTTAGTGCGGCGGCTAGTGCCGCCGGTGCCGGGGGAGAGAACGCCGGCGACATCGGTGGCGTACAGAGTGGAGCGGATCGTAGGGAGCGACTGGTCTGGGCGCAATATATCGATAAGAGCGCGCGTCTGCGTAAGGCAGCGTGTTGCCCCGCGGGGGCAAGGAAGCTTGCGGAGGAGTGCTGGCGGTGATCCTTGCGCTGGCCACCACGCGGGGAGATTCGCTGCCCTCGCTAGTCTCGATCGTGTCGGTCGGGTCACACTCCTCTTCGGATGAGGCTTGCGACTCGGGAGACTCAGACGCACAGTCGCTGCACTGATCGTACGGTGGGCGGTCGCCGGGTAAGGTAAAGGTAGGGTAAAGAGGGGTGGCGACTCCGCCGGGCACGGCGCGGGTGAGTGAGAAGATGTCGAGGCCATCGAGCGAGCTATCGTCGGGGAGGTCGGGAAGCGATACTGCCTTGGAGGCGACAGGGACGCCTGTACGCGGTCTCACCTGTAGTTTCACGCATTTACATTTGAGCCGGTCCGCGTTGGCTTGCTTATCAGCGTTGATGGCGGCGACGGCCTTTTTATCGGCGGCGACGCGATCGGGAAGTGGGCCCTTGAACCAGGGGGCGCGCCAGCACGGGCTGTCGGCGGCATGCAGGCGATCGCACGTGCCTTCGTGGCATTTTTGGCGGTCCGGAAGACGCCTGGAAGATGCCTTGGTGTGAGTCAGGGCTCTAGCTGCTGCGGCGGCCCTCATATCTCGTTCATGGACGAGCTTCTCG
This sequence comes from Taphrorychus bicolor, assembly GCA_951812265.1. NCBI lineage: Eukaryota > Metazoa > Arthropoda > Insecta > Coleoptera > Curculionidae > Taphrorychus > Taphrorychus bicolor. The sequence goes on along the minus strand of CATOSE010000384.1, from coordinate 6,640 downwards.
TTTTCGCCAGCGAGCGCCTTGGCTGCCGCGGCGGCAGCAGATTTGGCTCTCGACTCGGCTGCTGCATCCCTTCTTGGGCCTGTCGCCAGTGAGGTGACGGATGATGACGCAGGAACTGAGGTGGGGGCAGCGGCGGCGAGAAGGGCGGCGACCGGAGAGGTGGTCGCGTTGAATGCGTGGATAGCGCGTTGTCGCCTTGCGACGAGGACAAGGGCCGAGCGGGCGGAGCGCGTGATATCCGACTCGGATTCGCGCACGATGACAGTGCACTCATGTATAACTGCCTCGCTGGTGAGGTTGCCAGCCCTGGTAAGACGCTTGACCAGTTCACGGCCTTCGCCGGCGTTGGCGCGCGGCATAAGTTTCACAAAGAAGCGCTAATGCCGCGTCATCGGGAAAGGGGCGCTGAAGGTAAAGGATGTGATTGTGCTGCAGGTCGTTGATCTTGTCTGCGTAGTCTTGTGCTGATGAGCCATCCGCCAGCGGTGTCCTGCGGGCACGATCGAGCTCGTCATCGTGGGTCTTTTGTTCCTCAATGGTCCCAGTAGTATACTTGAGGCTGACGAGAACCTTCCACATACCCTTCCCATCATGCCAATTGGGATAAGCGATCGAAGCATGCTAGTTTAATAATCTCTTGAGGCGCAATGGCGCTGTGAGACGCATAGATATGGATATGGCTGTTGCAATGTCGTTAGAGCGTTCAGCGAGCGCGGTTTCCAGTTGCATTTCGCGGGCAGTGTTCGCGCTTGCGTAATGCGCAATCATCGCATTATGCTTTTGGCCAGCCATCGTATTAGCGTCCTCACCTATGACTGTTCGCAGGCCTCCCGTCTGATGACACTTAAGCAGATGCATAAGATGCGCTGGTGTCCTGTCGCAAAGGCAATGCGCAATCATCGCAATATGCTTTTGGCCAGCCATCGTATTAGCGTCCTCACCTATGACTGTTCGCAGGCCTCCCATCTGATGACACTCAAGCAGATGCATAAGATGCGCTGGTATCCTGTCGCAAAGGTCAGCGGCGTATTGTGAGCGCAGTAGAGGCCCGGTCTCTTCGATGAAGTCGTTTACTTCTTTCGAAGTGGGCTCTTCTCCTGGCCACTGTGTCAGCTGCACCTTTGGGGAAGACGCATGGATGGAAGACGCATATCCGAGCATAGGTCAGTACGCGAGCGCAGCGAAAGCGAATTGCAGTTGCGTCGACTGGGTCGATGCGCGACCACGGAGGTGCTACCAAATGGGCGCCCAAATGGGCGCTGTAAGTGTGCGGAGCGCCAAGGGGGACGCGAGCGCGCACGGAGCGGCGGCCGGGGGAGATCGTCCTCGTTTGGCCAATTTAGTTAAAACAATATATATCCTAGTACAAAGATTACAGAGGACTCCACACAGGATCAGGGTCCTAGGAAGCGTAGCCAGGGCGCTACAAAGAGCCGCTCGCGCGTCCGACAGCGCCTGCGCGAATTTCGCCGCCGACCAGTCGGCGTCCTTTGCCAAGAGCTCTTTATGCAGCGACTGAGTCGCGTGCGTCTGCAAGCCATCAGGCACCGTGGTCAGGTCTTTCGACAGCGTCCTGGCCACCGCACGGCCAAACAAGCGCGCCCAGTCTTCTCGAGATCCACATCAACGGCTGCCACATCATATGTGCCGACAAGATACTGCCAAACGAGGGCACACGTTGCAAACTGTGCTGTCCCGCGGCATGCCTCATCCAGCGTGTCCAACAGTACGGAGGCCGTTACGTCGGGCACACCCATCCGCGCCTGCAGTGACAAAGATAGCAGCACGTAATCAGCCGAGGCTTTCGCGGCACGTGCTGCCTCGCGATACGCGCTTTGAATACCACGCACGGCGTCCGAGCTCCCAGCCTCATCGTCGCGCTCCCTGTGTGGCGAGGCGTAGACTGGGACCGGGCTGCCGCCCGAAGTTTGTGCTGCTCGCGTTCGAGCTGTGCCAACAGCCAAGTGCGACGGTCCGCGGGATCCCTTACCGCCTGTCCCGTCGTCCGCAGCGTCGCCTTGAAGAGCGCGCACGACGTACTCGCCAAGTTCAAAGTCGGGACGGTGAGGACGTCCGGCCTCGTCTTGGCCTTCGCCTCGTACACATCCAGGAGGCACTCAACCGTGTTGGCGACACCCAAAGGGAGCGCAAGGCTCGTGCGGGCTAGCACGGAGGCGACCAAAGCCGCAAGTGGCGGATAAGATTCAAGAATCTCGGGTAGGAAGCGCTCCAAAGCTCGCGAGCGCGTCTTGTCCGCACCCGGGGAGGCAGGCGGCAGCACAGCTGAAATCTGTAGGCGCAGGTGAGCCATCCTCCTACGCTCGAGCTGCCAGATGTCGAGCGGGGGAGGTCATGCGAGGGCCTGAAGGAGCTACGCCAGAGGGGGTGCCAGCTCGTCGCTGTCGGACAGATCCAGGCCCGGCTCACGCGCATCCACCGCGTCGTAGAGCATGCTGAGCACCTTCGACCAGGTAGAGCCAGTGTCCCAGGAGGCAGCTGTGCCAGCATGGGCAGCGACCGCGCCGCGCGCTGCTGCCCTCGTGACCGGGCCCCCATAGTAAACCAGCAGGGCTACGGCGGAGGCGTCAGTCTCCGCGTCCTGCAGGTCAGCCAAGCTGCAAACGTTGAGCGCAGCCTCCATTCGCGCCACCTTTGAGTTCACCCCAAGCAGGCCAGGCGGTGTAACTTGGCGGGGAGAGAATGAGGTGTCACCAAACGTGAGCGCAGCGAGCTGAGCCGCCGACATGTTCGTGCGAATATGCCGACGCGTCTTGTGGAAGTATCTTGGAAGTGGCTCTCGCCCGGACATTTCCGCCCCGCTTTCCAGAAGCGCAACCAGAGCAGCCCTAGCCTTATCGGGCTGCAACAGGGCCTGTAGCGGTGACAGCGTTGTCCCAGGGGCAATGCGGCCGAGCTTGAGCAACAGGGCCGCCACGCAGCCACGCCCGAAGCCTCTGCCAGAACCCGGCACCGCCCATGCCTCCAGCCAAGGCCAGGCTTCAGATCAAACCCTCAAGAAGTTGGTGTTCAGGATGAAGTTATGCCTTCCTCTGGCTATAAAATTCGCCTCGTCCGTGCCAGCAGCTGGCGCAAGTATGACGGTGGACATGAATATAGCCCGCGCGTGCGCGCGTGAGAAACAAAACTGTTGCACGGAGCGCGGGAACACTCTGGTCTCTGCCAGCGAGAGCACGAGGCTCCCTTCTGCAGACGAGAGGAAGGGAGAAATTCCTCACGCCACTAATCGTCGGATGAGCTCCGGCTCTCAGATACCGGTACGTTTGATAGCAAACGTACCTGTATGTCTGAGAGCCTGAATCAGCCGGACGCTTCGTGGGCAGAGGCTCTATCCTCTGCGCTACTGCAGGTACATCGTTGGACCCCAGCGGTCAAGAGAACTGCCCAGCGCTGATGTGGCAAGACACCTGTGCCTCAAGGCCAGCCATGTCGTGCTCGAGCGAGTAGGTGCCGCCGTGGAAGAAGTAATCCGTGGAAGGCTCGGCGATGGCCTGTGTGAATGAATATGATGGTATGGTATGGTATGGTATCAGTTGGACACGCACACGGGCGGGCATGTGCTGTCCTTGCTCAAAATCAAATTAATAAAATACCGTACAGACAACGGCTAAGTACTAAAACTATGGGTGGCCAACACATGGGCCACAAGAGTGTACGTCCGGCACATATGCCGTGAGAGTGTGCGTCCGGTTCATCGGCCGGCGTTCCCCTTCCCGGCCGTCCGCGCTATCGTGCACGAGGGATGTGGTACGCTACCCCCCCGGCTCACAGCCACCTCTTGCGCGGTCGGCACATCGGAATCCACGAGGTTTATTATCGTGCGACGATGCTTCTCGAATATCTGGCGTGACAGGATCTTGGTGAAAATATCCGCCGGGTTGAGCTCGGTTCGGATGTGTTCTACTGTTACGACGCCTGCGCCGCGCAATTCACGCATCTTGAACATCTTCCGATCGATATGTCGCGAGTTCTGGGCCGATGCGAAACGGTGGCATAGGTCGTGTGCCCCTTTGTTGTCGGTACCGACACATATGGGCCCATCACGCTTGTGCCCGATGTGGGCTAGCATGCCGTCCACGTGAATGAGCTCGATCGCTGTCTCGGCAAGGGCGACAAGCTCTGCCTCCGTCGACGACATGGTTATACAGTGCTGGCGTCGCGACGCCGTGTTGATCGCCCCCCTGCTAGGAGGATGACCCAACCCGTCGTGGAACGTCGCTTGGACCAGTTCAAGTCAGCGCGGGCCCGTAGCCTGTATGCGTGAGGCGAGTGGGCCGAGTACGTGACTCCGAGATTCTGCGTACGGACGAGATAGACGAGGACGCGCTCCAGGCAGTAATACATGCGCTCGGTGGGGAAAGTCAGGCAACTCCCGAGCAGCCCCATGGCGGCCAGGATCTCAGGCTGGTACTTTGATGCATGGAGCACGGCCCCGTACAGCGTACCGTACTTCTTCATCAGGGGCTCGGGCGCCGGTGGTCGCCTGGTCGTCGCGTCCTCCCAGGCCTGTACCAACATCTCGTCAGCTGGGGTATACGACCAGGACGACGGTAAGGCGGGGGAAGAGACCGTCACATCGATGTCTGGAAATAAGCGTTTGCCCATGTCCACGATGTAAGTGCGCGCCGACAGGGTGCACGATGACCGGTCGTCGCTCGTCCGGCGGTTTGCACCGAGGAAATAGTCATCCTTGGGGTCGATCGCGGTGAATTCGATGCCGAACTCCCTGGTGAGTCGCTCGCGGTCTGCCTTAGCCTCTGCGCACGCGGCCTCCGACGGGTCGTATAGCAACCGGCCATCATCGACGTAGATGGGCATGACGAGGTACGAGTCCTTGTCCGTCTCCTCATACGGGTCGCCGAGGCGCTTAGCATATACGCACGGCTCCTGCGGGCATCTCTCGTAGCCGCAGCCCGGCGGCGGATCGGTCACGTATTCATTCCACGTCCTGTTCCAGATCGCCCCTGCGTCAGACTGACCGTAGAGCGGGTTGAGCATGAGCCAGAGAATTTCCACGCCGCGCTCGTCGTACCTACGGAACCCCACGGGTGCTCGACAGATGATCTGTTCGGGTACGCGCTGTTTCCCCTGGAGGTAAGCGCCAGGTACGTCAAACGGCGCGACGTGCTGCCGTCGGAGCACGGACACCGCGTCGATGCTGTTGAGAGAGGGCGTGCGCACGACGGGTGACATGGTTTGATTGGCAGTCACCTTGTAGTGTTTGGAGTGGAGGTCGCCCCTGGCTACGCACCGCGCGTTGTCCTTGATCACCTGGCCGTCGTCTCCTATCTTCTCGCGCCCGGTCCACATGGTCTCGACGATTTTCATGTCTGCGATACGTGGATCGTCGGCGGCGATGTCGACCTTTGCGTTGAGTCGATCCATCTTGGCGATCTCCAACTGCTTCGGCGTGTCCCACCTGGCGCCTCTCATCTGCCGCTCGGAGAAGATGTGTGGGGAGGATCTGGCCTTGGCTGCTGCGACTATCAGGGGCCCGCAATCAGAGCCGGCCGTGGAGAGGACCGTCCCGCTGTGGGTGTCGTCGAAGATGTCGTCTGAGGTGAGTGCATCGGCGGCCGCGTCGTCGCTGGCGAGCAGCGGTACGTAAAGTGGGTCGAGCGGGGGCGCGACGAGCCCGGCGCATGCGGCTGAGACGGATGCGGCGGCGTAGACTTCGCGGGCAAATGTGCTCTCGGGTGCGCCGGGGCCGTACCGTCGGAGGGCCTCGTCGTGGTCGGCCATGACCATCATGGCCCGCTGGAGCGTCGGGTCGAGCGACGCGTAGGCTGACGCCACAAGCTCGGCGTTGTCGCCGTCCAACTGGTTGATGATGCGCGTCGCCTCGTCACAGCACCCGAGCATCGATGGTTCGTCGTCGAGGTGTATCGTGTCGAGGCGGTCGAGAAGGCGAGAGTCGCCGTGTTCTGTCACCACTGTGAGGGCCGCACTGGATACGCGTGGGCTGGTGGCGTCCCAACGTGCCAGGGCGGCGGCATTGGCGAGCGCCGTTAAGGCGGGGATCGAGAAATCGCCGAGGTAGTCTGGTCGGAATCGGACTCGAGAAGGACGCGCAGGTTCCGACAGAGAATCGTTGGTGCCGGGCGCCGGTCGTGTGACGCTGGTTGGTGTCGGTTCGAGCGGTGCCCTTCGCGCGCCGTCGTGAAGGTCGATGCTTGGTTATAGCTCGGCTGGTGCCTGTTCCTCGGGTACGCCTCCCATGTTCCGAAGCGACGAGAGGTCGATAAGGTCGGCGGTCTTACGCCAGACGTCTTCGTACGGCACGTCGTCGTCGCGTCGCTTGACGTGATGGCAACGGGACCAAGCTCCCTTCCTCTGTGTCACCGTCACCTCCCATCCGATGCCGCCGTGCTCGTCGCACGGATATTGGGGGTAATGCTCGCGGGGGATGAGATACCGTTTGGGCGCGGCAGGCGGCGAAGGTGGTTCGGTGGCAGGCTCGTCTTGCGGTGTCGCGGCAGGAGCGGGCGGCGGCTCGGTGTCGTCAGGCCAGCCGAAGCCGAGTTCGAGTCGTGATGAGTCGAAGTCGCCGTCGCTGGTTGGTATCTCGTCCTCGTCACGGAGCTCGGTGAGGGGCACTTCCACGCCTGGTGGTGTGGGTGTC
>CATOSE010000383.1:0-24465 GCA_951812265.1 Taphrorychus bicolor | reverse complement strand
AATAGAAAGAAATGCTCTATTTCTCCCTAAGGGCAAAAATCTGAATTTTGACCAATTTTTCATTTTTACTGGAACTTTAATTGTGAGATGAACAAGATGTTGCCTAGCTACCCCATTGTACACATTAATTCAAGTAGGTTTCAAAAGTAGGTAATTAAAAAATATCATTGGTTTGCCGCGTTCTATGATTTTTAGATAATTGAGTTCATTGCAAAGACATTTAAATTTAAATTTTTGTCGTTTGGTTTTTAGCTTTATTATATTTCCTTCTTCTTCGATTTTATTTCTTACGCAAAACAAAATATTTTTAAAAATACGAAATATTGGACGAATTTTCGAGCCTCAAAGATGTAACTGATTTTGTACCAAACTAATATTCTGCAATAAAAACAGTAATTGATTATTTGATGTCTATATTGTCAGATAGTACCATAGCGTTCTTATTTCCAATCCGTATGTTCAAATTAAAACTCGACTGCAAGGAATTGGAAGGGTGAAGGGGCAGCGGTTCTACTAACGCAAATGTGGCAACTCTGTCGGAGGCGATAACGCCTAGTTTGTATCATAATATATAGAGTTTTTGGAGGTCATAGCGTTTCTTTTATGCTTCTTATATATGCAATTTTCAAACTCAAAAATATTTTCCCCTCTAAAGGAATTTGTAATCTGGGTGATATATACACCCCATATATACAAAAATTTTTCATCTACCCCCTTTAGAAAACCCGGAGGTCAGGTCGCCCTCTTCATGTACCGGAGGCGACAACTTAACAGCTATCAATATATATATATATATATATATATATATAAGCGTTAATATATATCGTATATATATATATACGTGCATTTATATCTTTTTCGCCTCCACATGAGAGGCAGGCACCCAAGCCTCCACCATAACCGCTGTATGTAGGCGAGTGTATTTTGCTCATTTCGCCTCGATAATTCAAGTTCTTTCCCTACCACCGAAGAGGGGTAGGGAAAATGTGCAAATAAAAAATCTGTATAAGCGGTACACATGTAAATGTAATAGGCCTCAACGACGTCTAGTCCGATGTGGCTCCCTCTTATATACAACGAAGTATGCTGTCGATGCATGCGCCTCTGGCAAGGTTGCCAGTTTTAAAGTCTGAGGAATGCGCCAATTTGGCCTTGGTGTCTAAAAATAGATTACTGAAACTATATTATATTATTATTTGCCGGTTGTTTTTGTATTTTGTGTCGTCGGATGCTTATGCGTAAAATATAGGGCGGAAGCGCTTTCGGCACTGGGCAATTTGATATATGAACACGAATAGTTTATGTGATGTAATGGCTATTTATGCAAGTGTTAAAATTGCATTTTTAATTAAAGCACTATTTCACACTTTAAAATACTTTTAATACTAATTTCACAAAAAATTTCTTCTACAAATGCACAAAATGTATTCTTTTTATTAAAATTTTAACAGCTTTTATTTTTAGCACCAGTGTTAAAAGTAGTTCAATAATGCCATTTAAAAATTGAACAATGGTTTAAAAAAAGTCTTGATAATTGTGTTTTAATTTTTAAGGAGGAAAGTAATAACTTGTGACCTCTGAACAAACTTTTAATATACAGCGAGCGCCAAATGTATGGCATATAATGATTTAAAAATGTGTTGTTTATTTTTCGAGAAATCGCTCGGACCCGTCGATTTTTATTTTTAATTGCGCATTTTGTGCATTAGTTTTTAATTATACAGGGTGACCCAAAAATAAATTATGATATCATGGCCAACTTTTTTAAATAGAAACCCATCCTTAAATTCTAATAACATTCCATTCTATGTAGCATACCCTAACCTTATCTTTAACGATGTTCGAAAAAATGACATATAGAAATCGTAAGAGGAAATCGTAAATTACCTCCTAAATTCATAAACTAATTAAAATTAAAACTAACAAAGTTAAATTAAGTGCACAAACTGCCATCCATTAGTTTGTTAACCATACCCAAGCCTATGTACTCATTCATCTTGAACATAATCTTGGACATCATTGAATAACAAAGCTAGAATTTTCGAAAGAAAATAAGGTTTTTCAAAAATTTTATCAGCAACACTATTGATTATTAAATCAACAAGTCATATGATGCCTGCCATATGATGACTGCATTTACTACGGAAATGATGTTTAGTTTTCAAAGAGAATAAATTTCTCAATTTCAAAACGCGAATAATTTTCAAAATCTCATATGAGCAAATCCGTATTCGAATGTTGTGAAAATAACACAATATGTTTTTTATACTTGTATAATCTGAATTCACAATTTAGTCACGTTCACGGTTGGCGTCATTCTAGTATGAATTAGGCTTCAGTAGCTTTAGAATTGTCCATGCATCACAGAAATGCAGGCATCCAACTGCATCATAGAAATTTTGTTATAAAGCCAGTTTTTCAAAACTAATTGGTCACAAAAATTAACTTAAATAAGTTTTTCTAATTTTGACATATAAAGTGGCACTTTTCAATACTGATGACAGTGACTTAACGTCCTACTTTTCGTAACTAGTTACGAAAAGTAATATCTTTCGTAACTAGTGATGAAAAGTTCGTTTCACCACCAGTTGCAGGTTTCGGTTGTGGCACACCGTTGCTATAGTTTTACGGTATTAAGTAGATACAATGTGGTTTAAAAGTAAATATTGAAGTTTAATAATAATAACTCTCTCTCTCTCTAAGTAGGTATTTGTAGTCAAAATTAGAAAAAATCTTGTATGATACATGTGAAGAAAAGCCTTTTTTGTGTATCTCATTCAAATTGCGGGAACTCGCTGCGCTCGTCCCGCAAACATTCATTCGTTACACAAAATCGGACTTTTCGTAACTGGTTACATAAATAGCAATTTTTTTCAAAGGACTGAAAGTCGAGAAAGGGGACTAAAAGTACGTCATTTGTTTTCTCCATACGCACACCTAAAGTGGGCTTTCTAATCCTGAGACCAAAAAAGTAGCAAGAAAGTCCTAGGCAGTAAAAGTAAAGTCAAAAGTCACCGCTAGTGTCATGGTGGCGCATATAAACTGCTCAACTTAAAGTTTGGCAAAAGCAATTTTTTGTGTCATTTTCAATCAGCTGGAACTTTTTAAGCAATGAATTGTTATAAATAAATTTGCACAGCCTGAAACTTCATTTCTTCTAGATTAAAGAAGCGGATAATCTTGAAAAAGAAACCGACATCACCTTTATTATATAGGGTGTGAAACAAAGTGGTGCAAAAATTGCAAAATTTTGATGCTCTGCTATTTCACGATCAACTTTTTTTTCTTTATCGTTTTGAGGTAAGCGGTAAGCCAACATTCATATCTCGTAACCTTTTCGCCAGATTTTTTATTAAAGCATTCTGAATTTTTATACAGAGTGAAACGTAAAATGTGTGAAATTTTTGTTGCTGATATTTGTAAATCGTCGTAGTTTGAAAACCTGGTACAGAATCTTGTGGTGTTTTCCCTCATTTGTTGACATATTGTCTGTGGATTGCTACCAATTCAAAAAATTTAAAAATACGTGACGTTTTTTCTAGTACACTAGCATTCAAAAAATATGATACCTACCATTATTGTTAATCCTCGTGACTTATAATAGCAATATTAAATAAAATAACCTTTTTAGAGGAAAAGGGAAGTTGAGCGATGCCGCTGCAGATAGCCAACATCAATAACTCTAGACAGTTTTGTAATTTTTTTGTTGAGGTATTAGAACTTATAGAGAGGGAATCAAAATATTCTTGAAAATTTCGTTAGCAATTTGTACAAATCGTCCTAATTCGCGGACAAATTGATGATGGATTATTGTTATTATTCTTTGGATCGACAGCATTATCTGCAAATTATTTCTCACCAAGAGAATTTTCGAAAAGTAGTTTCTGAATTGCAGGTACGGACTTGACAAATAAGTATACGGGGCGGGTCATAATGGATGGTCGAAAATGAAATCTTATATTCTTTGGTCGATTTTAAGGGGGGGGGGGGTCTGTCATACAATTGAGTTACCTATCGAGCTTCGTTAAAAAAATACAGGGTGTTGAAATTAGAATTTCAAAATGCAGCATATGTATTTCAAAATGCAGCATTTGATTATTCCGAAAGGATAAGAGATACTTTATTGAAATTCTGCACGTTTTGACTGCTATGGAAGGCGCACATTTCGCAATAAAAAATTTTGTTTATTTCCGCCAGTGGCGCGCTTAACAGAACGTCGACCTATCTTATTTAAAAAAAAATTTAACGTCATTGCTTTTTCAAAAAATTAAATCTAGTTTATAAATGCCCATTAAAATACTATTTGTTTGTATCATAATTCAAGCCAATATTAATCGAATATTTTTGATTTTTTATCAAAATGTAATTTTTCGCGGCTGTACTTACATGCACTACAATGGTTACTCGAAAACGGTGCATGGTACTAAAAAACTCGAAGAGAGCTCTTTTCTTTAGAGTAGAATGGGTATTAAAAAAACAAGTTTCATTTTTCAAAAATTCAGTGACGTGCTATCTTTTTTCAAATAATGTAAGTCGACGTGCTGGTAAGCGCACCACTGACGCTAATAAAAATAATTTTTAATTGCAAAATTTGCGCCTTCCGTAGCAGTCAAAATTTCAATAAACTATCTCCTATGCTTTCGAAATAATCAATTAATCAATACATATGTGTTTTGAAATTCTAATTTCAACTCCCTGTTACTTTTTAACCAAGCTCGATAGGTAACACAACTGTATGAGAGACCGCCCTTAAAATCGACCAAAGAATATGCGATTTCATTTTCGACCAACAATTATGACTCACCCCTTCTACTTATTTTGTCAAGTCAAGTCAAGATGAGAAACAATTTGTAGATAATTCTGTCGATCCAAGCAATAAAAATAATGATCCGTCAACTTGTCCGCGAATTACGACGATGTAAAAAAAGTACTAACGAAATTTTGAAGAATGTTTTGATTCCCTCTATATAAGTTCTAATGCCTTAAAAACGAAAAATGACATAAACATCTAGAGATAATGATGTTGGCCATCTGCGACGGCAACACTCAATTTCCCTTTGCCTATAAAAAGGTTATTTTATTTAATATTGCTATAATAAATTATATTATGCTGCCCAGACCGAATACCCAAGAACACTCTCACCTGTTCACACTAATCGGTCAAGAATACTGTCTGCTTTTTGTGCTTCGTCCAGTTGCAGGCCTCAGCTTCGCTTCGGCCGTCAATCTCTGGACTCAGCACGAAAAGACCCACTTTTACTCCTAGTGACATAATCTACTATTATTTAAATAAGTTTAATTTTTGTTTTCAATTTTTTTCTTTATAGCTTTTAGAGTTTTTAAGATAATTAACTCAAATTTGGAATATAGATAACTATTTATAATCATATGTAATATAACAAGTGCATTGAAAATTATCGGTAATTTTTGGACGATTGCATGAATGCAATTTGGGAAAAAAATGCACTAGTGCACGCAGTGCACGAGTGCTTTTTTCTGATCCAAATTGCATGAATTACATATCGGTCTAAAATTACCTATAATTTTCAATGCACGAGTTATATTCGTTTCGTTATATATGAGATTGATGAAGATTGTTCTGTAAATAACGTTGTATTCGGTTGTATATGTGGAAGATGGTTGACGATGGGCTCCTCTCTCCGCTGGCTGATCTCGAAGACTCTCGAAGATTTATTAAAAGTTTTTCGTGGTGATCTTTATTTAGTTGCAAATAAGGTTTTATAGAACCGGCTGAAACATGTCAAGTCATTTTAATTAAGTTTTGTTCACTAACTCCTCACTTAGCTAAATTTGACACTGCACTGGATCGATGGGAATGATTAGTTATTTTTTTCTTCTTAATATCTTCTAATTTCTTCTTCTATCTAACTCTAAGTACTTCATTTACTCCTATTGGAACATTTTTGTATCATCCTTTTGATATATTATTTTGCCAGAACGGATTTGGAGTTAAGAAAAATCAATCAGTAGAAATATGACTTCTTGTTCTATGAAACAAAATTTTATAAAATAATCTTACTGGACAAATGTCGGGATTTTCTTTGTTCCTTATTAGCCATTTACTATCACAACACTGTTTCGAACCACCTTGACACGTTTTTGAAAACACCGCATTGTATTCAATACGGCCGGTTAAGTCCCCATTATTAAACTTTTCTTCCTTGAAGTAGGACACCTTACAGGTTGCTGCCTCACCTCCTCGCCAAGCTAGTTCGTATGAAGCAATATGGAATTTTTTTTTTAAAAGGCCTATTGGCGTATTTTCATCCCATATTAACGCCATTTTATCAATTTCGCTTTTTGTTAATGCAACAGAACTTTCTTTTCGTTTGTTTAAGTTACTTTTCAACTTCTTTCGTTTAGAATTACGTGCATCACGAGATGTTTTAAAAGCCGGATCACTAAAACGGTTGAAGGAGACATGGAATTGTTCGAATTACCTTTTTTGCAGCATTTTAGCCGTTGTATTCCACATAGTTTTGACAACGTATTCCTTATAATCGTCCCCTTTCTTTTTCTTCATATTAAACCCCCAATCCATTAGTATGTCTGCTATATCTTGTTCCGATTGTTGTGTGTCCAAATCAAAACTTCGTTCTTTGCAGATGCGTTAAACTGACTCCAGTTTGATGATTGACTTTTCTTGTTATTAATCGGAGTCATATTATCTATTTCTTTTTGAATTTCTGCTTCGCAGCTTACTCCAACACGAGCCATATCGCAAAAAATGGATGTATCAAATTTAAATTAGCTTTCAAACTGACAGATGATGATTCGAAAATTCAGTTTTAACAATGGGTCCCCAAGTTACATGTATCTATGGCGACGTAATTTATCCGATTTTTTTATCCACTTGCATTTTCTCTTCCTTCCTATTTATCCGATAGCAAACTAGCATTTTATTACCTTCAAATGGCATTAATTGTACATGAATAAAATTGTCGCGACAAGGAAGAGAAAGAAGGAAGAAAGAGAAAATGCAAGTGGATAAAAAAATCGGATAACTTACGTCGCCATAGATACATATAATTTGGAGACCCATTGTTAAAGTTGAATTTTCGATTCATCATCTGTCAGTTTGAAAGCTAAGTTAAATTTGATACATTCAAATTTATTTTTTGCGATATGGCCTGTTTTGGAGTAAGCTGCGAAGCAGGAATTCAAAACGAAATAGATAATATGCCTCCGATTAATACCAAGAAAAGTCAATCATCAGTATGGAGTCAGTTTAACGCATTCTGCTAAGCACGACGTATTCGCCGAAAAAATTGGCCGGGATATTAAGAAGAAAAAAATAACTAATCATTCCCATCGATCCAGTTACAGTGTCAAATTTAGCTAAGGCAGGAGTTAGTGAACAAAACTTAATTAAAATCGCTAACCAATCTTCAACATATACAACCGAATACAACGTCATTTACAAAACAATTGTGGTGAATGAAATTCTCTACAACGTTGGATGTAGTAACCGATTGCGAAAATCTACCGAATCTTATTTTTTCTGGGGTTGTATCTGCTTTCACCATCCGAAACTTTTTTGTAGCACGCTACTGATTGTTTCTTCTTAAAAATCTGAGTTCTCTGTTCAATTTAGAAACGTTCATGCCTTTTGCATCCCTGCCTTATAAACCATCATTTACGAGAAATTTGCGACAGTGTCTAGGAATGCACATAATTTTTCCATAAGAAATACCTGTTTTCTGCATTCCCATTTAAATTCCCAGATACCTTTGAAAAATTGAAAAATTTATGAAAAAGAGTCATTTCTTATGGAAGAAGTAGGTGCATTTCTATATACTCTTGCAAATTTATGGAGCACGGTAAGAGATAAGGCAAGGATGCAAAAGGCAAAAATGTTTTAAAGTAAATGGAAAATTCAGATGTTTAACAAAAAATTATCAGTGGGGTGCTACAAAATAGTTTGGGAGGGTAAAAGGGGACACGACTCCAGAAAAATAAGACTTTCGCTATCGGTTGATATCTCCAACGATGTAGATTATAAATAATTAGCTATTACTATACTTAACTATATTTCAAATTTGAGTTAAATATATCAAAAACTCTAAAAACTATAAAGAAAAATTTGAAAAGAAAACTTAAACACCCGGTATATCCGTAACAAAGCATTTTTCGACTACAGTTTCTGTAACAAACTAGGGTTATTTTTGGACGTAAAATATTTCCTTAAAATTTGTTACATAAAAACCTGCCCCACCCCCTGTATACACATGACAACTTTCAATATTCTGCCAAATTTGAAACTAATTGAAATAGTGGAAAAGTGAAAAATGCTGAATATTTATTATGAATCAGCGAGACACACACAACTTCTTATTCAATGTACCAATCGTTTAATTTGCCTCCGGAATCTCCTTTCCGATATACAATTATCCGGATGATATACGGGATCCACCAATTGGTTTCCGGCTACTCTTATACACACAATTTTTTTATTGTTGTATGTGTTCGGCCAATTAGCATCCAGCTACAAAAATATACAACTTTGACACACATATGTGTGTTGGCTTTATTGGCCTCCAATCATCCCCTTCCCCCCAAGCCTTTATATACACTTGTTTTGATATAGGATGTCGATTAATTGACCTCCACCAGCGTTTTTGCGGTGTTGTCGCATTTCTGAGGCACGTTGACCTACTCACACTGGAGGCAGAGCTGCGTGGGCCACCTGGCGATTATATAAACGTATGAGATCGCCACGCCACGTGGTGGAATTTTCGTGAACTCGATTGTGTAACTGTACATGTGTATTGTCAAAATGGCCTCCGGACGAAAATTGGCAGAGAGGCTTATAGAGGTCACTTGGACTGTTTGCCAAAATATTAAGGGCGATTCGAATTCGCCTCCGGATTTTCCAATTCGGCTCCGTTTTTGAGGCGTGTGCGAATATTGAACTATGCGAATTGGAGGTGTATATGTCAAAATGCATATATATATATATATATATATATATATATGTATATAGAAGGATGTTTCACCGGTACCGAAGTACCGGTCATGTACCCTCTTAGCACCAATTTTCGGCTTGGCCGGTATTTTTTCGGCTTCGCCGGTATCGATTAAGGCTTCGCCGGTCTCCCGACTATGCCTCCTAGCAATACTGAAAAATTTTCGCGTGTCCGATATTGCTCCGCACCCCCTCGCATTGTTACTGTCTGATGGAAGATGGCGGTAGATACGTATTCCTTTGCACTTGAAAAGTTTTTTCTTTTATTTATTGGTGAATGGTGATTTAATCAATCGACACGCCGATCGAGGGCGGCACTGCTACAGATTGATTGTAAAGATCAGATATTTAAAACAAACATTCATTTTTATTTTTTATCTAAAAAATGTCTATTTTTCTAAGAACTGAATGTACCTATAAACCTACACTCAAAAAATTATTGCACACGCGGATTGAACTCAGATAAGTTTGGAGGTCTTCATTCTTATCATTACCATCTCTGCAAATAATCAACGTGATAAAATTATTAATAACTGTTACTAGAACTTATTCAGAAGGCATTGGAATTCCCAAATCTGCAGTTTTTATATGCTTTATGACGGATGAATAAAGAAGTCCAAGCTGTTTCCTGCACAATAAATGATTTACAAAATGGGGCAATCAAAGTAGAAACAGGTGAGTACCTATTATTACTTTTCAAACCATAACTTGTATTTGTAGTAGATCCATTATTTCGTAAAATTTAAAACACCTAGTCACTATGAAGAAGTCTGAAACAAAACTTTGGATAGTTTCTCATATTTATCCATGCACATAGATAGCCATTAACAGAATAAGGCAAGCCCAAATAATGAAAAAACATAGCAGATGAAAGAAAGGTAAAAATTACATAAATAAGTAAAAATTTCCTATTTTAAAGCAAATCATTCTTCTTTCTTGTTTTTTGTACTTACTATTGGTAAATTATAAGCACATAATTAAGAAAATAAAAAGAAGACAGGTATGAGGAGCTATAAACCATTCACTTATTATTGCCGTCAAGTAGGCGTTGGAAATCTGACTTTGACATTTTTATCGTATCTTCTCAACATGTGCCGAAAAGAGATAGGTATAAAAAAAAATGAAGGTTTCAAAGGTAACGAGATGCCAAAAATAAGTGAATGAGGTATAGGTATACACACACCTTCCTGTCTTCTTACATACATGTCTCCTTTTTATTGTCTTCTGTATATAATATAGTTTTAGTCAAGAAAATTTGTAATATTAATTTAAATGCCTTGACCTAACATATATATTCAACTAATATGTAAGATCCATCATTTGCTACACTGTGGAAAGTAGAACAGAAAACAAATGGTTTTAAATTTTACTACAAAACTTATAAGCACTTTACTCACATAAGGAGTTGGTTTATTGTTGGTTTTTGTTTCAGCAAAGTTGGAAAGTCTCCTATGTCCTAAGTATTTACAAAATAGATAGTTATGGTTGGTACCAACAATGCAACACCCATAGCTAAAAGATAGGAAGACTGTTATAGTGATGTAGAGTTGTATTTGTAAAACTGTCAATAAAGCTATTTAGCAACATTTACTTATTTAAAAAATAAAGAATTTTTTCAAAAAAATGTTTGGTGTATGTATTTTTTTGGTTTAGGTATTTTTTTTATGGCAGTGTAAGTACTTAATTTGTACAATCACTAAATAAGAACTAGTATATATTGTCCAGTTTTTATGTGAATTCTGTAGTCTTTTTAATTTGAGACAGCAAGACATCTCAAGAACTGGAAGGGTAAAAGATTTTGTTTCAATGGGAACCGATATTTTATAGGAGGGTTTATTTTAAGCACATTTTTACATATACAGGGTGGTCCAGAAAAGTGTGAAGTCATAGGTATAATGTAATATTTTAAAATAGGATATCCTCTATTTTTTACTATATTTTGATAGGTCTTATAGCCCTTACGGAATCCCGCAAATCTCACACCTAAGTGTGCAGCAGTTTACAAGAAATTCATTAATAAATTGAAAATATGTCATATTATAGGGTATCATGTATTATCTATTCACAAAAGTTTGAAATCTTGATAGCCCTCAAAATTTAACTTTGATATTGTTTGCTACTCTTCTTGACATGAGCAAAAAGGCAATAGGTAGAAAAAATAAACATTATATGGCTACTAAGGTGATAAAAAATCCTGAATGGAAAATACAGGATATCTCAACAATTGCCGGCAATGATGTCAAACTCTCAGAGCCAAGTAAGAGCTTTAAGTTTTATCAAAATACGTAGTTTATCAAAAAATGTAGTGGTACAGGGTATTCTATTTAAAAATATTAATTTATATGATGTCACACTTTTGTTTTCTACCCTATATTATACATTAAAAAAATGTGGCTAAAATGGGCTCTTCTGTACGATATAGGCCAACATTAGAATTAATTTTTTTAACTTTACTAGTTCTCCAGATATCTGGCTGACTCAAGCTAAAAAAAGCAAAGCAGACTGTATTCTTGACCAACTATAGTATGAACTGGTGAGGGTTCTTGGGTATTCAGTCTGACCAAATACCCAAGAACCCTCACCAGTTCAAGTTAAAAAGACCATCCTGTATATTTCCATAACTCCTTGTCTTGCTGTTTACAAATAAAAGTGTGTTGTCGCCCTGTTAAAATCAGTGCAATGCAGAATTTGCAACTTATATTAACAGGACAAGTCTTGCAAATACAAAGTTTTATCCTTACTTCTCAGGACCAGTTGACAAAGTGGTAAATAAAAGGAGTATTGAAGTGAAATGAATTTGTTGTGAGCAAAAAACCCACTTATATCATGGAATAGTTCTGAGTTTAATGGAGCTGTGCACTTACCCATTAGGGTAAGTGCACACAACTAGACTAACTAGATTTCTTGAAGAAAAATTATATTTCTATATGCTATACTTTATCTTACTACCTATATGCTGTATATATCACATATAGCATATAGTAAGTATTACCCATTCACTTATTTATTGTCATTTAGTTACCTTTGAAACCTTGAAAAAAATGTTTATATCCATCTCCTTTTTGTTGAGAAGATATGATAAAAATGTCAAAGTCAATTTTCCAATGCCCACTTGACAACAATAATAAGTGAATGGCTTATACCTAGTGTTCAATAATAGAACTCATCAAGGAAGCTCTAAATATTTGACAGCAATAAGTGGAGTGGAGCAATAAAAGTAGATGGTACTTTTGTTACTCCATGGTTTTCTCTCAACAATTCACAGTCAACGGATAACTTTATTTTAACACCTTGACCCTTTACTGTAGCTGAAATTGTCAAAATAACAGGACATCTCACTTTAGCTTGTTAAAATATTATGAGATAGTCTGTGTGCAGAGTGCTCGGATATGCTTATCAAAATTCTGGTTGAGTATAATAAATATCTTTTTGCTATGCACTTTTTTGGGAATATTATAAACAGCTTATAAAGTGCAAAGTTGTCAAGATATAGAAGATTTTGGTAGAAAAAATTGCTTTAATATTGTCTATATTGTATGAGTCTTGAAACTAACTTTATTTCTAGTTTTTGTTAGAATTTCAAACAAAACTTGGTTGGAATTTCTCAAAGATCCTAATTTCTATGTAGTAACTTCACATACTACTTTCTAAGTAGGTACCTACCTACCTACTTACTGAATGTAGGGGTCTATAGGTATCTTCAGTCTTCACTGTAGGTATAAGCTATTTTGCTCTAGATGTTGCTCAAGCAATAGATACTGATCTTATTCACACTCTTGGTTGCTTGCTTTCAATATTAAGCTTTAGCCGAGGCTTTAGCAGATATACACTACAAGATCAACTAGGAGATGAGGGATGACTGTGGATAACACAAATGTCTGTGTTAATGTATGAAAGGATATAATATACGTTTGGGCAACAATTCAAATATAAAAAGATAGGTTATTAATAATTAGGCGGGAAAAAAATAGGTTTCGTGCAGCACGTGACACGTGACCGGTCAACCAATCTGGGGGTAAAACACCCTCAAAACATTACATTAACGTAAATAGAAAAAATCTGTCATGCATATAAATCAGTTTTTCTTTAACATTTGTTAAGATATTTATCGTGGAACAAAAGTGAGTTGTTCTAAGCAGTACAGTTGCTATACTCAGTAGTTCGGATCTACATTGCCGCATAACTGTACAAGAATTAAATAAATATAAATTAAAAAAAAATAAATATTGTGATTTAAAAGTTAAAAAATGTACTTTCAAAACACATAATTGATATTTGAGCATTGCATGATGGAACAGCTGTTAAGTAGTCCATTATTTAAACTCCAAATACCTTGAGAATGAGAAGTGCTAAAATAAAAATTATGAGTTTTTTTTGCTTTGCAATGTTTATTTTCATAGTGCTTAACCAAGGAGGATGCAATAATTCTAACTAGATACATATAAGCCATTCAATTATTATTGTCGTCAAGTAGGGGTTGGAAAATTGACTTTGCCATTTTTATCGTATCTTCTCAACATGTGCTAAAAGGAGATGGGTATAAAAAATAATACAGGTTTCAAAGGTAACTAGATGACAAAAATAAGTGAATGGGTAATAAGTAAAGATTTATACTCTCATTGGTGCTTAACTTACAGTTCCAATCATATTATTTTTGCTTTTTTTTGTAATTGTTTAAGTGAAGTTATATTTTTAATACCTTAATAGCTTTATTGTTTGTTTTAGAATGTGGAATTGACAAATTAGTAACCAAGTAAGGAAACAATAAGCATAAGCAATTCATTTATAAGTAGTATGTAAACTCAACAAAAAGACAAATATATATTGAAAAGAAGATAGCAAAAGGACATTCATATATTTTTAAACATATTATTTACTCAAGTATCTAATTTATTTCTATAATTTAAAAATGTTTTTATATTCTAGCAGCATCAATGAGATTGTATTGAAGAATGTATGACTATGTTCAAATAGTACAATATTCTCGAGAAGCTACTGCTTTATTTCACAGCATTGGAGCTACTGTACAGAAATCGAACCATCTCATGGTTCGCTAAAAATGCAACAAAAAAATGGCAACACTTACCTTAGTTTAGGCATTATGCTAAATCGCTCCAACTCACATAAACAATAATATTTATAATCAATTATTACATTTACTAATTTAGTATATATGGGATAATAATTCTAACAAAAAAATTCTTGGAAAAATTGTTTGATATAATAAAACATGTGTCCCATTAAGAGAAAGGCTTTGTTTTAAATTATTCAATAAACAAATATATCCTCAAAAGTAACAATATTTTTTATTACACAAAGGAGGAATATTCACAATTTATTCTAAATACCACATCTTCTTAACCAACTACCAAGGTTGTTGTGAGGTAGCCATTGAAAATTATTTTGCCTTAGTACATCACTACATAGTTCATGTTTTATCTATTTTACAATTATTTTCTTGTAGAAACAAAAGTGTTTGATTTGGTGCAAGATTTGCAAGTCCAAGGCGTTTATGATTCAGAATTCACGCCTACAAACAAATGTTTAAATATCTTATTCCAGCTTCCAGCCAAGTAATCATTTTACATATTATACCTTTTAACAGTCCACTCCCTTCTAGTTTTTATGGCAATAGAATCTGGGAACTCTAAACTGGGAATCCCAAACTTCTATTTCTATGCTCCTTTGTCTGAATTTGAAGTAGTTTTGAGGCATAAAAAGGGTTTCGAGTATTTCAAACAGTTGATAGTTTTTGGTGGATAGGTAGTTAATTCGCACAATGTTGTTCTCCTTACCACTTATTTCGCCGTAAGAGTAATATTTTTTTGCTTCAGTATTAAGAATGATGGTTCTGCAACACCTCCACCAAAACTAAAACTTTAGTGAATTTAAGATAATTGAAAAAAGTGTAATTAAATACTAAGTTGTCATTACTTCACATGTAATTTAAATGGTCGAGGTTATGTTGACATACCCCCGGTTCAAATTCAGAAACGTTTAAAGTCCCGGCCAAATCTCTGAAATCTCATTGTGGAAAATCAATGACCTAGAAGATATGGACAGAGCCAACAAATGCCCATACTTTCCTAAAAATGGACCCTTTTTTGGCCGGAAGTCCGGCGCTCTTAAGGTTCTCATGACGTAATATTGTCGTTAGCGCACAACATACAAGCGTTATAGCAACTTAAAGCCAGACCGGATATTGATTGTTTTGGGTTTGTGTTAGGTTGAATTTAAGTTTTAGAAAACTTGGAGCTAGGTCAGCTAACGGCTAGGACCCCTAGCGCTCTAGCCAGGAGAGGATAGAAGTTCGATATTCGATTCGATTGGAAATAAAAAATAATAACAGATATTTTTGTCATTATGTTGTGAGACAGTTTTGCAATAATTTGACGTAAGACGTTATCGAGATGTCCCTTCCGGCGGATACCGTTACCACTTTAAAGGTTCGCACTGCTAAAAAGGCCAAACTGTAAAACAGGGGGGGGGGGGGTGTCTAAAGAATAGCTCGATGTGGAAAATATACCGACGTTGTCTCTTTACAATTCAGTTAAAATAGCGGCCAATTAGTCCAAAAAAAGAAAATATGATTAATTTTTTGAGAAAAATTTCTATATTTCAGAGATTCATTTTAAATTAAATCATAATTAATGAAGCAAAAAATACTGGACTCAAGTAATTCTCTCAAAAATCTAGACTTTATCTAAAATTTTTCTTCCAAACTTTGAATTCTTTATAATTTATCAACTTTAATTTTCAACAATTCATTACATGACTTTACTTTTAAAGGTTAAGTGCATATAGCATTTTGGAATCAGAATTCAGAAGAAACCAACGGGAGGAAATCAAATTTACTGATCTTTGACGGTACTTTTAAATTACTAAACGGTGACTTCACCGGTATATTTTCAATTAATAAAAGGTTTTGCCGGTACAACATTCTTAATTTTGTCATAAAACAAAATCATTTTTATAATCAAAAGAAATTATTGATAACTGACAGTGATTTTTCGTTAATAATTAACGGCCGTCGGTATAAAGGATGTTGGAGCGTTTATTCTCATTTACACTTGTAAGAAAGCTCCAAAAGGCTACCTAAACTTTGTATGGATTCTACAGCACTTAATTCGCTTCAGAAATGTAGTTTGAAACGTTATTTTTTAAAAAAAAAAGATAAATGGGATAATTTTTAATCCAAACAATACATAATATTACTCTAAAGTGAAGAGCATGATGTTCTAAAATCAGAATAAAAAAACGGGAGGAAACCAAATTAACTGATTTTTGCCGGTATTTATAAATTACTTACTACATGGTGACTTCACCGGTTTATTTTTAATTGATTAGATGCTTTGCCGGTACGACATTCTTAATTTTGTCATACAACCAAATAATTATTATCAAAAAATTAAATTGATAACTGATGGTGATTTTCAGAACGTGATTTTTTATATATAAATAATAATATAAAGTGTGTTGGAGCCAACCAGCTAGTATATTACATCTGGAGACCTCCCTGTTTTACAATTTTGGCCCCCCGTTTTTAGCAGTGGGTACCTTAAAAATTACGGCAATATCCGCTTGAAATGACGTCACTTGACGGTTTACTTCAAGTCATAATTCGCCAATTGATATGCTCTGAAGATGAAATTATGCCATGGGTATCTAAAAAATGGCGGACTTTCGGTTCAAAAACGAGGCCATTTTAAGGGAACTATCGACAATTGTTGATTCTGTCAATATCTCCTGGGTGATTGGTTAGGCAGCGTTTATTCGAATTTATAAACTTGTCATGAAAGCTTAAAAAACTACCTGAACTTTATATGGATTCTACATCACTTAATTCACTTCTAATATGTTCTTTAAAATGTTAATTTTTCAAAAAAAGATTAATTTGTTAACTTTTAATCCAAACAAAACATGCCTTTGCTCTCAATAAGTGAAAAGCATGGTGTTTTAGAATTAGAATAAACAAAAGGAGGAACCCAAATCAGTTGATCTTTACCGGTATTTATAAATTAACTACTACATGGTGACTTCACCGGTACATTTTTAATTAATAAGAGGTTTTGCCGGTAAGATGTTCTTAATTTTATCATAATAAGAAGTAATGTTTATTATCAAAAAAATAAACGATAACTCACTGGGATTTTCACAACGTGATTTTTTGTGAATAATTAATGGCCCTTTTATATAAGTATAATGCGCATATTAAAAAAAAAACTCAAATAGGCGATGGAATTAGAACAGTAGGTCTGAGATGACTTCATAAAAAAAGTCGAAAATGTCAAAGATGTTCCAATTTTCACCAATTTTTTTTTACGAACTTAACTCAAACAACAGTTTTAATTCCATAGCTTGCTACAAGGTTTTTTTTTATAAACGCTCTTTATATGGTGTGTTGAAAGGTTTATTCACATTTATGTCACTTGTCAAGCTGGCTCCAAAAACTACCTAAAGTTTTGGGTGGATTCTACTACGTGTGGAATATACTTTAAAACATTAATTTTGCAAAAAAGACTCATTTGTAAACTTTCAATCCAAACAATTGATTTTGCTCTAAAGTGAAGGAAGCGCATGGTGTTCTAGAATCAGAATATCTAAGAAACAAAAGGGATGAAACCAAATTAACTGCTCTTTGTCAGTACTTTTAAATTACTACACGGTGACTTCACGGATATGTTTCAAATTGATAAGAGGTTTGACGGTTCTTAATTTTGTCATAAAGCGAATTATTATTGTAGATCTATTAATAATAATAAATTCAACTTAATTCCATCTAGAATAGCGTTTATTTAATAAAACAAATAAAAAATAACAGAGCCTCGTCGCTCCATTCCAAATCTATCATAATTTGACAGGAAATGAAACACTTGTCAGCTGTCAACCAGTGACGTGAGGTGACTATCCTAGATCATGAATAGAAGTAATTATTAATAACTCACGGTGATCTTCAGAACGTGATTTTTCTTTAATATTTAATGGCCTTTTTTACATAAGTAATAGGTGTGTTGGCGCCAACGAGCAATTATAGCAGATATACAAATCTGGAGAGGCCCTCCTGTTTTACAGTTTTGGCCCCCTTTTTAGCAGTGGATACTTTAAAAATGGCGGCGATATCGGCTTGAAATGACGTAACTTGACGTTTTACGACAAGACGTGATTCGCCAATTGATGTGCTCTGACGATAAAGTTACATCATGGGTTCCGGCCAAAAAACGGGACCTTTTTTAGGAAATATCGGCATTTGTTGGCTCTGTTCATATCTACTAAGTCATTGGTTGAAGAGTTTATTTGCGTTTATGAACTAGTCAAGAAGGCCTCAAAATCTACCAGAATTTTATATAGAATCTACATTACCTAATTCATTTCTAAAATGTACTTTGAAATGTAAATTTTTCAAAGGTTACAACAATAAGGCTGTAAATTTTTCAAAAAAAAGATTAATTTGTTAATCCAAACAAAACATGATTTTTCTCTAAAGTGACGCGCATGGTGTTTTAGAATTAGAATAAACAAAAGGGAGAAAACCAAATTTACTGACCTTTGCAGTTATTAATAAATTACCTACTACATGGTGACTTCACCGGTATATTTTTAGTTAATAAAAGGTTTTGCCGGTACAACATTCTTAATTTTGCCATAAAACGAAATCATTTTTATTATCAAAAGAAATTATTGATAACTGACAGTGATTTTTCGTTAATAATTAACGGGCGTCGTATAAAGGGTGTTGGAGCGTTTATTTATAAACTTGTAAAAAAGCAACATAAATATATAAACTTTATATGGATTCTACATCAGTTAATTTTCTGAAATGTACTTTAAAACCTTAATTTTTCAAAAACAGATTAATGGATTAATTTTTAATCCAAACAATACATAATATTACTCTAAAGTGAAGGGCATGATGTTCTCAAATCAGAATAAACAAAAGGGACAAAACAAAATTAACTGATCTTTACCGGTATTTATAAATTACTTACTACATGGTAACCATGGTGACTTCACCGGTATATTTCTAATTGATTAGAAGTTTTGCCGGTACGACATTCTTAATTTTGTCATACAACAAACTAATATTTTTTTTTTGATCAGACTAAAAGTAGGTCATTTGTTTTCTCCATACGCACACCTAAAGTGGGCTCTCTAATCCTGAGACCAAAAAAGTAGCAAAAAAGTCCTAGGCAGTAAAAGTAAAGTCAAAAATCACCGCTACTGTCATGGTGGCGCATATATAAACGATTTTCATTCGCTAACATTATTTCAACACTAGATGACACCAGACAGACCGATCTGAGTGTATTGCCATCTTTACATTCTTATTGAAAAAACAAAGGATGGGAATACTCTCAGAGCGTTCGAGAGCACCATCCGAAACCGTTATTAAGTTGAATTCGGTAATTACATCCCGAGCGCTCGGGATATCAGTCTATCTCACTCTAGCTTTTTAAGATTTTAGGAGATGGTCTGTGTCCGGAGCGCTTGTATGGAATTACCGAACTCGGCTTAAGTTGAAATCGCATATGTTCTCGAATTCTGAGTTCGTCCGTTAAATGTCATGAGCGTCATCATATTTATCTATCAATGTGATTTTATTAATTTAGTAGTGATAATAATGCTACAGTATTTTAGTTTACCATAATTTACCTAACCATCTAAACCATTGTTTATGATTTAATATCATTAAAACCATTGAACATTGAAAACCTCCGTTCTAACACATTCTGTTTATTTTACATAATACACCACTATAGTTGGGTAAGTACCTAGACCTGCTTAAAGAGGATGAGAGAAAATCGCTCTGAAATAGACTTCTTATTTCCTGCATACTAGAAAAAAAAAGTATATGCTACTCGGATTAAAAGGTCTTTTTGTGCTTCGCAGTTGCAGACCTCAGCTTCGCTTCGGCCGTCAATCTCTGGGCTCAGCACGAAAAGACCCACTTTTACTCCTAGTGACATAATCTACTATTATTTTGTTATATGATATAATAATGGCCGTTTTATATAAAGTGTGTTGGAGCGAATGAGTTAGTATATTAGAAAAATCTGGAGACTATAGACTATTGATAGATTTTGCTCCCTTTTTTAGCAGTGGGTACCTTAATAATGACGACGATATCCGCTTGAAATGATGTCACTTGACGTTTTACGTGAAGTCATAGTTCGCAAATTGATATGCTCTGACGATGAAATTACGCCATGAAACGCCACTTCTAAAATGTACTTTGAAATGCAAATTTTTCAAAGGTTACAACATTAAGGCTGTACATTTTTCAAAAAAAAAGATTAAATTGTTAATACAAACAAAACATGATTTTTCTCTAAAGTGACGCGCATGGTGTTTTAGAATTAGAATAAGCAAAAGGGAGGAAACCAAATTAACTGACCTTTGCAGTTATTTATAAATTACCGTCTATATGGTGACTTCACCGGTATATTTTTAATTAATAAGAGGTTTTCCCGGTACTTCGTTCTTAATTTCTCAATAAAAAGAAATAATGTTTATTGTAAAAATCAATTAGATAATTGATTTTTTTCCGCTTATATTATTTATTTTAACTAATTAAGATGTGCAAAGTTAATAAATTTAGTTTCTTTTTTCTTGTTGAAAAAAATAGACAAGATATTATGTTCTACGAATATTTTAATTTAGGCAGAAAAGTCGTTGAATTATTTTTGTTATCGTACGGCCGTGCGTTAGAGATGCATGCCTAATGCCAGTTGATGTGTGTTAGCATTAGTTTTGGGAGCCACTATATCTTCGATTGGTAGGAATACTTTCGTAAATCGTCGTGACTGAAAACCTAAATAAAGCCTGGGATAATATGACTAGCCCTAAATATTTAAGGCTTAATTTATAGCCACCTTTTCTCCTGTGTCCGGCTGCCAAAACAAAAATAAAAATTAATGGAATATTACTTGTGACGAAAAAGATAGGTTAAAAGAAGTACGGTTTATATTTTGGTTGGTAAAAATTAACAAGTTGTATCCCCATGTTGGTCTACAATTAAAAGACTCTGGTCGTGACTATTAAATTTAAAAATAAAAGTTGAAATTCCCTTGTTTTTAGGAATGTCAAGATTGTCACTTGTCAAGTCAAGTGTCGTCCACAGGCCACAGCAAGTGTCAAAATATTGTTTTTGTTTTGTTTGTCAGTGTTTAAGAATTTTTTTGTCACCTATGAAAAATTAAAAAAATACTTATGTTTTTACTAAAAAACACTAAATATTCCAGCCAAAACTCAAAGTACCTATATAAAAAAATAATATAACTTTCAAGGTATCCCCAACATAAGTACCTACTTTTGGACTTTGATACAAGGTAATTTTGTTACTTCCAATGTTAATATTTTTTTATTTAAAATCCTATAGCATACTCAATATTTATAATTCCAAGTCTTATAGGAGGATGGGGTACGATTTGTCAAGTTTATTCTCTTAGGATGTGAAGTGTATATCCTCTATTTCTCATTGCTTTTTACAGTGTAGGACACTTAAGAAAACAAAACAATAACTTGGAGTACAAAATAGAGGTTATGGCTTGAGGGTCCTGTCTTTTACCTAAAGCTTTAAAACTCAAGTGAAATGAAATCCCTATACTCAAAATATAAAGTTAAACTGATAAAAGCTCCTTTTTATTTGATTTCATTAGATGATGGAATATCGAATTTAAAATCTTGTTTGCTCTCCAAGGAACTACATATTCTAGGATTGTAAATAAAATAGTATATAAAATTTGTGGACAGTTTTGTTAGGGTCTACTGTTTAGAGTTTATGATTATAGTTTGCCTTTCAAAAGTTTGACCAAACAATCTTTTGAGAGTAGGGTAAAAACATAGTAAAGCAATTCTCTTTACCATGCATTACCAAAACAAAATTATTTGTTTTCTTATAGGCAACTGCTTCAACCTAGAAATCTTTCTCAATAGCCTTCGAGCTGTTGATGGTGAAGTTTTCCTGTTTGTGGCGGTCTTTACTAATTCGATGCAACCACCATTTTCATTATGCAACAACTACAGAAAGTAACCACCAAGTCACAGCATGTGCTAACATCTTTTCCAGATAGTTTTAACAAATAAATATATTGGCTACACTCTTAAGCTGCAATTAAATGCTTGAAGTATGTTCGCATTTTGCAACAATAGATGTCCAGTGACAGGTGGGAAGAGATCAGTGGAGAGCAGCATGACTTGGTGAACTGCTCTATTATGTTTTTACTCTAATGAATAATTTTCCATTTGGATATGTACCTAGTAATATACTATTTCCAATTTTGTCCCCAATTTGTTTTTTTATAGGGCAAATATCAACTGTCAAAAAGAAGTCACCAAATTCTATGTTGCAAAAACTTTACTGAGATGCTGGGAGCATTGACTTTCTTTACATTACATGATAAGGAAGAAAGTGGCATATGTCATATCTGATATAGATATCAAATTGTACACAATAAATAGTAATATATAATTAATTTTACCTGTAGTTACTTACTTTGGCTTTGTTGGTAGTGGTGCTGATTGATTCAGGTACAATCATTATTCAAGGCTCAGCTCAGTTAGTCCAGCTAGAACTTGGACTAACACTTAGGTTTTAATAAGAAGGTGTGGGTGGAGTAAGGGAAAATAACATAATTTCTATTCATTTGAAGCTGCATTACTTTACATTAATTTTCATCTGTATTATTAATTGTTGCAATAATAATATAAAAAAGTGTATGATCAACCTCCTAGCTCCAGTTTCAAAAATATAAATATATATCATTTTCAACAGGAATCCTACTTTTAGCATCTTTTAGCCATAATTGTGATTGTGTAATTGTGATCAAATTAATTTAATTTGCAGATATATTAAATTGTATTAAAAAAATAATTGAATATCTACAAAAAGCCATTTGAAAATTCTTGCAGTCCTATTGTTATGGCATACTTTCATCAATATAAACACTAATAAACATACCATGATGGAGGTTGAATGCAAAGAATGTATAGATATTTTTAATTTATTATCTAGTTTGGTCAAAAGGGTACTTACTTGGTGAAAAGGGTTGGCAAATATGATATTTACATAAATATCATAATATCGGATATATATCAAGTTAATTTTTAACTTAGGCCTTTAAAATTAAAAAAATGGGGTTCAAAACTACATTGCCACATTTTATAGATTTTAGTAGAAATGGATTTTTTATTGCAAATCCTCTAGACAGGAAGTAAAATACATAATATATTTTAGTTACATAATACTCAAACATTGGAGAAAAACAGTAAAACTTTAACATCAAAAAAATTTACATATTATCTATCCAACTATTAATGAGACCACTACTATAGCAGTGCACTTTAAACTTTGATAAATTAAGTTGAGTGGATGAACACTTTGGCAGAACACTTTGGAAACTCCTAATTTGCGGACCCATAAGAATTGCATTTATTACTGAAAACTTTGCTGACCCTTTATAAATTTTTGCTGACAGGTACACAGGGTGATAGGTGAGACTGTCCTACACATTGTTTGTAAACTTCATAAAAATCGGGCAGTAAATAATTTAGTTACAGCTCTGTAAAACCTTTTAAAAGTTATTTTTTTTGCTGACCCGTTAGAAATTCTGTTTCTAACGGGTTTGTGTTTGAGAAATAAAAAATGTTAAAAATCAATGAAAAATCAGTCTCAGATATCACTTTTCATACCAGTCAGTAAGAATTTCTATAGATCCAGCAAAAAAAATCTCACTTTTAAAGATTTTACAGGATTGTAACTAAGTTATTCCGCTTCTAACAGGTCAGCAAAATATTCAAATTTTCTGTAATAAATAATAAATAAATACCAAAACACTTTCTGTTCCTGTTTATCTTTTCTGTTAAAAATTTTAATGAATCCCATATTATATATTATAGGTACCTATAGCCAATATACCTATTCTTGTTAACAATTTGTAGAATATTTTATGAACACATAATGTATATTTTCAACATATCAATCATTAGATTACCGTTTCATAAAAAAAACCTAAATAGGTAGCAGAAAAAGCTGCTAACAAGATATTCCCAACAAATAAATAAGATAATACTAAATAGTACTATATACTAATATAAGTACCTAACCAATATCTAAATCTATATAACATCTACTTAGGTCCTACTTCCTACATAATAATATTAAGGTAAATAATTAAAATAATATCAAAAGAATAAGTAAATGCTAGCGACATCTGTTATTTAACGTCTATAGATTTGTCTGTTTGATAAAGAGTGATTACAGATCTCTAAAAGAAACCACTTCGCCACCAGCGGCTCGTCACGCAAACTGCCCGTGGTAGGGGAGCAGTGGTAATGCGGGACCGCACTTAGTACCGGCTAAACCCCTTGGTAAAACAGTCAGTATTTTTTTGTACGAAACATAAAACGGTACCGGTGAAGCACCCTTCTATATACATATATATATATATATATATATATATATATATATATATATATATATA
>CATOSE010000382.1:0-12917 GCA_951812265.1 Taphrorychus bicolor | reverse complement strand
TCCATGGGCTGCCGACAACGCAGGGCGTCACCATGGACATGATGATCATGCATGGCCAGGCGGTGATGCGCGGTGCAAGGCGGGCGCTGGTGGTGGTGGACATGCCTTTCGGGTCATTCGAGGAAAGTCCGGAGATGGCATGCCGCAACGCGGTGCGCATGATGAAGGAAACCGGCTGCTCCGCCGTGAAGCTGGAGGGCGGTCAGGAAATGGCCGGGACCATCCGTTTCCTGACCGAGCGCGGGATACCCGTGCTGGCCCATGTCGGCCTGATGCCGCAGAAGGTCGCGATGATGGGCGGGTTCCGCACACAGGGCCGCAAGTCGGAGATGGCACTGAAGGTCATGGCAGACGCGCAGGCCGTCACTGATGCCGGTGCCTTCGCCATGGTGATCGAGGGTACGGTCGAGCCACTGGCGCGGGAGATCACCGAAACCGTCGCCATTCCCACCATCGGCATCGGGGCCTCGCCGGCCTGCGACGGCCAGATCCTGGTGGTGAACGACCTGATCGGGCTGGCCAGCGACTACATGCCGAAGTTCGTGAAGCGCTACGCCGAAGCCTCCGACACCATTCGCACCGCTGTCAGCGCCTACGCCGACGAAGTCCGTGCCCGCACGTTCCCCGGACCCGAACATTGTTTCGGCATGCCGAAGGGGTGACTGGTTGCCTCAAATGTACATATTCTGTATGTTCGCAGTACGTACAAATTGATCCGGGACTGCTGTGCGATTTCGCTGGAATTCTGAAAAGAACAAGCTGATCCGGCACACACGGGGCATCGACTTCGAGGAAGTGGTGGCGGCGGTCGAACGCGGGGACCTGCTTGCAGATATCGAGAATCCAGGTGACCGCTTCCCGCATCAGCGGATACTCGTTGTCGCGATTGATGGCTATGCCATCGTGGTACCCTATGTGGAAGATGCGGAGGGGCTGTTTCTGAAGACCGCCTATCCCAGTCGCAAGCTGACCCGTCTGCTGCTTGATGAGGCCGAAGAATGAGCCGAAAACGAAAGCCGCTTCTCGACACACCGTTTCTCGACGAACAGGAGAGAGACGTGGTTTCGGCGATTGAAGCAGCGTTTGAGAAATCACCAGTTTCCCCTCCGGCAGAGGATCGTCGGGAATTCCTGGCCGATGTTGCGCGGCGCACGATGAACCCGCCGAAGAAGGCGATCACAACGCGCCTGGCACAGGACGATCTCGCGAAGCTGAAGGCAAGGGCACTCGCGCTGGGTATTCCCTATCAGACCCTGCTCGCCTCCATCGTGCATCGCTATGTCGATGGAACCCTGGTTGATGCAGATCAGCGCGACACCGGCGCGTAGGGTGCCGGGTCGATGGTCGGGCGCTGGCCGTCGATCAGGTGGGCGAGCAGGTCGGCGGAACCGGCGGCCATGGTCCAGCCAAGGGAGCCGTGACCTGTGTTGAGGTAGAGGCCTTCCATGTCGCTCGCCCCGATCAGCGGAATGCCGCTGGGTGTCATCGGCCGCATGCCGGACCAGACAGTGGCGCGGCTCCGGTCACCTGCTTCCGGGAACAGGCCGAACAGGTCATCCAGCACATTGGCGGCACGTTGCTGGTCGATGGCCCGATCGTGTCCGACGATATCCGCCTTGCCCGCGACCCGCAGGTTGTCGCCGAGCCGGCTGACCACGAAGCGGTTGCCCTGATCGGTGATGCTGACCCGTGGCGCACGATTGGAGCCCGCCACCGGCACGGTGGCCGAATAGCCCTTCACCGGATAGATCGGCAGGGCCACGCCAAGGCTGCGCATGAGATCCACTGACGCCATACCCAGCGCCACTACCACACGCTCGGCGCTGATCTGGTCGCGGTCGGTCTCGACCCCCGTGACGTGATCACAGAATGAATTGATCGACCTGACACGCTCGCCATAGCGGAACCGGACGCCTGCCGCGGCAGCAATCTGCGCCAGCTCGATGGCAAACTGATGCGCATCACCGGTTTCATCGGTCGGCGCCAGTATGCCCGCCCCGACACGCCCGCTCGCCACGGCATCGGCCAGAGCCGGTTCCAGTGCCGCGCATCCGTCCGGATCGAGTACCTGCAGCGGAACATCATGGTCTTGCATGACATGGCCGATATGCGCCAGTTCGGCCTGCGCCTTCTCCGGTCTGTCGTAGACGCGCAGGATACCGCGCTGTTCGCGGTGGTAGTTCAGGTCGTGGGTCTCGTTCAGCGCCAGCAGACAGTGGCGACTGTGCTCCGCCAGGCGGACCATTGCGGGCGCATTCGCCTGCCAGCGACCGTCGGTACAGTTTCGTACGAACTGCCCCAGCCAGGCCCATTGCCGCGGGTCTGCCCGCAGGTTCAGCCGGAACGGTGCATTGGCACTTGTCATCCAGCGCAATGCCAGGCGCAGCGATCCCGGTGAGGCCCAGGGCACGGCCTCCGACGGACTGATCTGCGCACCATTGGCAAAGCTGGTCCCGTTGGCCGGCCCCGCCTCCGCATCGACCACGGTCACCTGATGGCCACGCACAGCCAGGGCATGGGCCGTCGTCACACCGATGATTCCTGCGCCGAGTACGACGATCCGCAACGTCCCGCCTCCTGTAACCTGTGACTGGCCCCTGCAACCGGCCCCTGCAACCGGCCCCGCGACGGCTTGCCGGGGCCTGCCGTCTGGTCCAACATCCGACGCATGAAAGTCATATACAGTCCGAAACAGGAACTGCACGCGCCGGAGTCATTCATCTCCAGCGGACGTGTCCTCCCCAGTCCCGAATGTCCAGAACGGGCCGACCGGCTTTTTGCCGCAGTCCGCAGCGCGGGGCATGAGATCACTGCGCCCGATCCGGCACCGGAAAGCGCCATCGCCGCCATTCACAGCGTCGACTACCTGCGTTTCCTGGCCACCGCGCATGAACGCTGGCAGGCGCTGCCCAACCCCTCGCCGTCGGTCATTCCCAACATGCATCCGGGTCGGCACATGGATCACTATCCGGCGCATGTCATCGGACAGGCGGGCTGGCACATGGCCGACACGGCCTGTCCCATCGGCGCGGGCACCTGGGAAGCGGCACGGGCCGCGGCGGACTGTGCCGTAACCGCCGCCGCAGACGTCCTCAGCAACGGATCACCCGCCTATGCGCTCTGCCGCCCGCCGGGACACCATGCCTATCACGACCAGGCTGGCGGATTCTGCTTCCTGAACAATGTCGCCATCGCCGCCGACTGGGTGCGGGAACAGGGCCATCGCGCGGCGATCCTGGATATCGATGTTCACCACGGCAACGGCACGCAGGGCATCTTCTATCACCGCAAGGACATCTATTTCGTCTCCGTCCATGCGGACCCGAGCAACTTCTATCCGTTCTTCGCGGGCTACGCAGGGGAGCGTGGTGCGGGCGAAGGGCTGGGGTTCAACCTGAACCTGCCACAAGCGCCGGGCACCAGCGATGATGGCTGGCTGCAGACCATCGACCATGCGCTGACGGAGCTGCAACGCAACGGTACCGAAGTCCTGCTGCTGTCACTCGGCCTGGATCCGCAGGAGAATGATCCGCTGGGCGTCCTGAAGATCACGACGGAGGGCTTTCGGCGTGCAGGTGCCGCAATCTCCGCCTTCCCCGGCCCGGTGGCGATCATTCAGGAGGGTGGTTACCTCTGCGAGGAGCTGGGCGCAAATCTCGCCGCCTTCCTTGACGGTTTCGAGAACGGCTGAGGGGCTGGCAGGGGACCGCGAGCAAGATCTATCGCAACCTACTCGAAAGGAATGCGCCAGTCCTTCATGGGGCACTTGTCCTGCTCGGCGCGATAGGCGCTTCTGGTATCCAGCGCGCCGTTCCGGCGTGTCGCCTGTTCATCGACACGTCGCCGGGCATCACCGACCAGAACATTGATCGCCTGCCGGAAGCGTTCGACGGCCACCTGGATGGATTCTGCCGGAATCGACTGGCGCAGGGACTGCGCGCTCATGTCGTTCTCAAGCTCCGAGAGCAGGTTCTCTGCCGCCTCACGGAAGACTTCGACGTGCCTGTCCTCATGCGCCAGGGTCACGCGGTAGGGACAACTGTCGGGATCCAGCTCGCGCGCGACATAGATCCTGACCGGCCCGGCGACGATATTGACCACCAGGCGCGACAGGGCATAGCAGCCCCGGTCTGCTGCAAGTTCCGATACCAGGAGGTTTGTCCGCACATGCAGTGACGATTCAGTGGAGCCGAGTTTCCGCCGGTTGGCGCCGGGAAAGCCCTGGCCGCGCCGACGGGAGGCGGGCAGGGCAGCGGAGGCAAGGTCCTGGATCAGTTCCGGCTCCAGCCATTCGATGCTCGCCCGGAAATCCGCCACCTCGGCCACCGGACAATCGGCAGCATGGCTGACGCCCATCATCAGCAGCAGGGCCAGAATGACTGAAGCAGTTTTCGACATGGTCGCAGCATTCCAGCAGGTCAGCGGACGCGCAACCGCTTCTCATGCCATCGAGATGGATTGACGGCTTCGCAGTGACCGCTATCTCGGAGTGCAGACAAGACGGAGCGGACGCATGACGCAGGAGATCGAGTTCTGGTTCGATTTCTCTTCCCCCTATGCCTATCTGGCATCGGAGCGGATCGAGGATCTGGCCGCGAAGCATGGGCGCAGTGTTGCATGGCGTCCCTTTCTGCTGGGCATCGCCTTCCGCGCGGAGGGCACGAAGCCCCTGACCCACTATGATGCCAAGGGGCGCTATTCCACCCACGATTTCGCCCGCTCGGCACGGCTCTGGAACATCCCCTTCTCCATGCCGGATCCGTTTCCGGCGGCGGCGCAGGACGCATCGCGACTGTTCATCTGGCTGGACCGGCATCAGCCGCAACAGGCCGTGCCGTTCCTGCACGCCATCTATCGCGCCTATTTCGTCGGCAACCGGTTCATTGGCGACCGGGCGGTCGTGCTGCAGGTAGCTGGCGAAACGGGCATCGACACGGATCAGGCGGCTGAGGCAATCGCCGATCAGGAGATCAAGGACCGCCTGCGGGAACTGACCCGGGAAGCGGTCGGCGACAAGGGAGTCTTCGGCGCCCCGACCATGATCGTCGATGGCGAGCTGTTCTGGGGTGCGGATCGGATCGACATGCTGGACCAGTGGATGACCTGCGGCGGCTGGTGAGGCTCAGTCGCTGTCGGCCAGACCGAAACGCGCATGCCAGGCCGCTATGGATTCCTCGGGATAGCCGCCATGCTGGCGATCTTCCGGATCAGGCCGGAACATCACCCAGTCCGGCCTGAAGTCCGTCATCAGGTGGGTATGCTCGGGCGGGACCGGCAATGGCGTGTCGATCGCACTGGCCAGCGGATGGATCAGTTCCGGCCACCGGGTATCGAACAGCCAGAGATGACTGCCACAGGCTCCGCAGAACCGCCGCTCCGCATTACTTCGCGATATGGTGCCATCCCCGCCTTCCACGCGCGCGTGATAGCTGCGGAGTTCCCCTTCTCCCTGAAGGATCTCGAGGCTGGCCGCCTCCGCACCAATGTTGATCGCCGATCCGGCGCCGCCGCCGGTCTTGCGGCAGATGCCGCAATAGCAGACGTTGAAAGGATAGGGATGCGGGCAACGCACCCGAAACCGAACTGCCTGACAATGGCACGATCCCTCAAGCAGCATTCTCCAGGCTCCCCTGCATCCCGTCGGGAAGCAGTTGTGCGGCCCGATCATCAGTGATTCTAGATCGGTCATGCACCAGAGGGAACCGCATCCACGGGAGAAGCCTCGTACAATCTTTGCGCGCAGCAGCGCCGTGCCAATCTCAGTCGCTCTGCTTCTTGCCCAGACCACTCTTCCGGGCAAATTCGGAGCGCTGGCGCGAATAGGCCGGTGCGACCATCGGGTAGTCGGGGGGAAGCAGCCATTTGGCCCTGTACTGCTCAGGCGTCATGCCATAGGCCGCATGCAGGTGCCGTCGCAGCGTCTTGAGCCTGCGCCCGTCCTCCAGGCAGATCAGGTACTGGTCCTTCACCGACCGCTCTATCGGCACAGCCGGCTTCTGCACCACCTGCCCGGTCGGCGGCTCACCGCCCTCGATATCGGAAAGCGCGGACCGGGTCTTGTCGATCAGGGAAACCAGACCATCGACACCAATCTCGTTCCTCGCAACATAGGCGGTCACGATCTGAACAGTCATGTTCATGATACGCGCAAGTGACCCGCTTTCATCGTCACTGCTCACCCGTTATCCCCCAAGATACTGCACCGACGTCCTGCCAGCATTTCAGACAGTTGAATTAAGTCCTTGCTTTCAAACAACATGCTGATCAGACAAAACAGGAATTGCAACCGAAAACAGCATTGAACTACACAGCGCCATCAAGGGTGGAGGAAGTGCATTCTGAATGCAGGCGAGGCGCATTGCTTCATGCCTTGCAACGCAGGGACGCCCAGGCAGCCACGGCCAGGAGAATGGCCGGTTCGCAGGCAGTCTCGGCAACTGTGCGCATATCGTTGCACATGCGCACGGCCAGAGGTGCAGCAACGTGCTGCGCCACTGTTGCGGAGGAAACGCCGTCAGAGGTCGACCTCAGCGGATAATCATGTCGAGACCGCACGACACCATTGCTTCTGCTGCATACCTCATGAGCTGATAGCAGCAGCCAGACTCCGGGGCGTCATTGGCCGGGAACGCATGGTGCCTGGTCGGACTGTGGAGACCGCTGCCACAGGTTCGGGACACGACAGGCGTCGTCCCCGGCGTGCGCCGGATCGCTGAAGACCAGCCCCCTCCCGGCTCCCGCTCAGCCGACTCCCGATCTCGCCTCTTGCACGTTTCAGTTGCGCATCAACTGACACAGGAGGGTAGTCGGCCCGCACGATCGACCCGACATACGGGGCCAGCATGCTCCGATCTTCGCGTGATCAACCGTCGAAGCCGACGAACCTGGCAACCTCGGAGACCGGCCGCCGGACCGATTTCACGGTGTTGGCAGCAAATTCCTCGTCCGGATAGCCCATCGCGACACAGGTCATGATCACCTGATCCTCGGGGATCTGCGCATGCTCGCGAACCACCGCCGACTGCATGATGCCCTGCCCGTTGATGACCGCCCCCAGACCCCGGGTCCAGGCGGCCAGAACAAGACCGTAGGTCACAGCGCCAAGATCGAAATGTGCCACCGTCGCGCCAGGATCGAGATCCTTGTCATAGGTCACGACGATCGAGACCGGGGCATCGAACTGGCGGAAACCACGCATGACCCAGTCCTGCCGCCGCTCCTTGTCATACCGTTCAATTCCCATCGCCTCGAAAAGCTGCACGGCGATGTCGATCTGCCGCTGGCGGTGCACCCCCTCGTACTCCCCATGTGTCGCGATCT
Organism: Taphrorychus bicolor; assembly: GCA_951812265.1. NCBI lineage: Eukaryota > Metazoa > Arthropoda > Insecta > Coleoptera > Curculionidae > Taphrorychus > Taphrorychus bicolor. The sequence goes on along the minus strand of CATOSE010000382.1, from coordinate 5,597 downwards.
CGCGCTGCGGCTTGATGCCGGCCAGCATCCGCTCGCTGTTGCCCTGCCGGATCCTGTCCAGCGGCTCCCCCGTCACGACATGCAGATGCCAGGGCTGGGTATTCATCGACGATGGCGCTCCGGTCGCCAGATCAATGATTTCCTCGATCAGCGCCTGCGGCACCGGATCAGGCTTGTAGCCACGGATACTGCGACGCGCGCGCACCAGTTCGTCGAATTGCATCTTCTTCCCCAGGGACATTGAGCTTGGGGCCGCGCCCCGGATGGATCGCGACGTTACTACGCCAGACAGCGCGCAGGCAAAGCCTGACACCATGGGGACAGCGTCGGAGTGACATGTCCTATACGCAACCTTAACTCCCATGGGCGTAGATGCATGGTTGATCCATGCAAGGGACGTGATTGCCGGACATGCTGCAGTCGGACACCAGCGATACAGCCACCCACAATTTCTGGACGGGCGAGTTCACCGACCGGGCCATGGAATCACGATTCCTGCAGGCCAACATCACGACCCAGCGCAGGCAAACCGTGATCCTGGGCGTGATCATCATGATCGCCTCCTGGCCGATCATCCTCTTCGACTACATGGCCGCCGTGGCTCATCCCGACATTGTCTGGATCACGGTCACCCGTGGCCTCATCGCGATCTCTCCGGCGCTCTGGTTCATTCTCGTGCGGCTGAAGGCATCCAGCCGCACGATGGACCACTGCCTGTTCTGGTACGCGATCTACGTTGTCTTTGACCTCGTGATGCTGACCCACCTGTTCCACGCCGACATTACCGTGATTGCCGCGCGCGCACCGCTGTATGTCATGATCGCCAATGTGATGCTGCCCATGGCTGCGCGGCTGCGGGCGATCCTGAACCTGTTCGGCGTCGTCTTCATCACAGCCGGTTTCTGGTTGCTGGCAGACACTGCGTTCGAAACTCTGGGGTCAGTCAGCTCCATCATGGTGACAGCTCACCTGTTCGGTTTCGCAGCGGGAAGCTGGCTTGCCCGATTGCGCAGGGCCGAGTTCGCGCGCGCCTCGGAGATCGAGGCAGCAAATGCGGCACTGCGCCTCTCGCATCAGCAGATGGAGGAGGCCAATGCCGCAAAGAGCATTTTCCTGTCCAACGTAAGTCACGAACTTCGAACGCCCCTGAACGCGATCATCGGCTTTTCCGAAATGCTGGACCACAAGGTCTTCGGGCCGCTGGGCGACCAACGCTACGAAGGTTACGCCAGCGACATCAGCAAGAGCGGTCGCCTGCTGCTTGACCTGATCAACGACCTGCTGGACCTCAACAAGGTGGAGGCCGGCAAGTTCGACCTGGATGCCGAATGGACCAGCGTGCGGGAGTCCGCCGAGGATTCGATGCGCATGATCAGCATGGCAGAGCGCCTGAAGGGGGCTGATCGGATCAGGGTCGCGGACATGCCCGATATCGATGTGCTTGTCGATCTCCGGGCGCTGCAGCAGATCATCCTCAATCTGCTGACGAACGCACTGAAATATGCCGGAGACAGCGCTCAGATCACGCTTCTTGCCGAGACAGACAACCAGGGGAACCTGCACTTCGGTGTTGCCGACACAGGCATTGGCATGTCGGCAGCCACAGTTGCCCGCCTGTTGCACCCCTTCGAGCAGGAAGATGCAAGAATCTCCCGCAGCAAGGAAGGTTGGGGTCTGGGCCTGCCACTCGCCAACGGGCTGGCCACCGCCATGGGCGGCCACCTGTCCGTCCAGAGCACGCCCGGCGAAGGCACGCGGGCCGTGATCGTGCTGCCGAATGAACTGGTCCGTCAGCGCGGAAGAGCCGACGCCGCCTGATACCGATCCGACGGTCAGGACAGCTTCACGATCCGCTGGGGAAAAGTGGTGGAGCCAGGCGGAATCGAACCGCCGACCTCTTGAATGCCATTCAAGCGCTCTCCCAACTGAGCTATGGCCCCACCGTCTTCGTGGCGGGTTCCGCAAAGCGGCCCGCGACGGAGGCGGAAACTAGGCAAAGCCGATGCGGATTGCAAGCGCTCAATACAGGTCGCTGCCGACAGGCGAACCGACCGTCACTCGGCGGCTGCCGACGTGCTTTCTGCCGACCGCGAGAGACCCCGCAGCGTCAGCCAGCCCAGCGCCAGGACAGGGGCGAAACCGGCAAAGACCCAGAACCCGACCGCGCCGGTATCCGCCGCATCGATCCCGTCCGCGTAACCGGCAAGATTGGCGAACAGTCCGGCAAGCGCGGCACCAAGGCCATAGCCGATCATCTGCGTCGTCGGCACGGCGGCAGAGGCCCGTTCACGATCACCGTCCAGCGCCGAGGCAATGATGCGCCGCAGGACGAAGGCCCATGCCCCGCCAAAGCCGGCACCGAGGCAGAAGGTGAAGGGCAGCAGGCTCCAGATCGATCCCTGCGGCAGGGCAACCGCCAACCCCAGCACACCGATGGTCATCAGGGCCGCACCGCCCCGGATCACCAGCATCTCGTGGCGCTGGGACAGACCGGCAACCGCCAGCGCCGCAATCGTCCATGCCACGGACTCGGACGCGACCAGATAACCGCCGACAAGTGGCGAGACCCCGAAACGCATCTGTGCCAGCAGCGGCCCGTAGAGCGTGAAGGAAATGGTGCCGGTGGCGAAGAACAGGACGAAGAGGATTCCGCCGCCGACCGGCGAACCGATCGACAAGGTGTTGCGCGGAAACAGCCTGACGCCTGCTCCCCGGTCCAGCCGGAAGAAGCCGACGAGCATCAGGATGCCGAGCACGATCAGGCTGACCGAGGCCACGCCTGACGCCAGCGTACCCGCCGTGGCAATCGCGACAATGGCCAGCAGCAACAGCAGCAGGCGCGACCATGGAACCGCTGAACTCGCGTCAGACCGTGCATGTGCCTTCTCAGGCCTGTCGCTGCGCAGCAGCAGAAGGGCGAGCAGGACCAGCACGACGGCCTGAACCGCGAAGGCAACGAAGCCCATGCGCCAGAGTCCCGCGTTGGCGAAGACGCCCCCGATCAGTGGCCCGCAGAAAGCGGATGCGCCCCAGATCGCGGAGATCAGCGCCATCACCACCGGCAGCAGACGATCCGGGAACAGGCGGTCGGTGGCGACGAAGACGATGGCCACCAGCGCGCCGCCGCCCAGCCCCTGCCCCAGCCGACCGATCAGGATCACGGCCATGTCAGGCGCGGCGGCGCTCGCCAGGCAACCAAGCGCGAACAGGCTGGCGGAGCCGCACATGGCCAGACGCAGACCGATGCGGACCGCCAGCAGACCAGTGGCTGCACCCGCGACAACGGAACCGATCTCGTAGAGCGCCAGTGTCCAGCCCATCCAGGGCGCGCCACCAACCTCGATCACCGCGCTCGGCATCAGTGTCGCCACCATCAGCGCGTCCGCCGCATGCAGCCAGACACCCAGACAGAGCACGATGAAGCGCGGCAGATGCCCGCCGCGCAGCAATTCCTGCCAGGGGGCATGGCCGGTCGGACTAGGCGCTTCAGTCGGAATGGTCATGGCCTCGCCAATCTGGGGCAGCGGTGGCGCGGCGACAAGCTGACGGAGCCGCGAAGCCTGCATCGACTGCGTGGTATCGCGGTGCAGCACGTATTGGCAATCATTGGTGCACCTCAGTCGAAGCATGCCCGGCCAGCATGCCCGTAAGCTTTCACCCACAAGCACATGAACGGATGGAGAGCACCTTGGCCTATCGCATTTCCGTGGATACCGGAGGAACCTTCACCGACGTGGTCGTGACCGACGCGCAGGGCCGGATGACCATCGGCAAGGCGTTGACGACCCGTGACCGGATCTCCGTCGGCATGAAGGAAGCAATCTCGGCAGCCGCAGCCGAGCTTGGGATCACCTTTGGTGAACTGCTGGCTCAGGCCGATCTGCTGATCTATGGCACCACGCGGGCGACCAATGCCATTGTCACCAAGACGGTGGCAAAGACCGCCTTTGTCACCACGGAGGGGTTTCCCGATATCCTGCTGCTGAAGGAAGGCGGCAAGTTCAATCCGCATGACTTCACGGAGGAATATCCCGACCCCTACATCCCGCGCCGCCACACGTTCGAGATGTCGGAGCGGATCGGCGCGCAGGGTCAGGTGACGACCCCGCTCAACGAGGCAAAGGCCCGCGCCACGCTGGAAACCATCCGGGACCGGGGGTTCGAGGCGATTGCCGTCTGCCTGATCTGGTCAATCGCCAACCCGGAGCACGAGCTTGCCATCGGCGCGATGATCCAGGAGATCATGCCCGACGTCCCGTTCACGCTGTCGCATGAGCTGATTCCCATCGTCCGCGAGTATCGCCGCGCCTCCGCCACCGCCATCGACGCCTCCCTGAAACCGCTGATGCAGTCACATCTGCGCGGGCTGGAGCAGGACATGCGCGAAGCAGGCTATGCCGGGGAAATCCTGGTCAGCACCACGGCGGGTGGCTGCAACCATGTCGAGGCACTGGTGCAGAAGCCGATCTATACCATCGGCTCCGGCCCGGCGATGGCCCCGATCGCAGGGCTCACCTTCTCCCAGGCCGAGGCCATGGGCGACAATGTGATCATCTGCGACACGGGCGGCACCACCTTCGATGTCGGGTTGGTGCGTGACGGTCGCCTGACCTTCAGCCGCGACACCTGGCTGGGTGGCCTCTATACGGGTGACCTGCTGGGTGTTTCATCGGTCGACATGCGCTCCATCGGTGCAGGCGGCGGCTCCATCGCCTGGGTCGACGAGGGCGGGTTGATGCGGGTCGGACCACAGTCGGCGGGTGCTGATCCGGGCCCCGCCTGTTACGGCAACGGCGGCGAGGATCCGACGGTATCCGATGCAGCAGTGGTGCTTGGATACTTCGATCCGGATTACTTTCTCGGCGGCCGCATGACACTTGACGTGGAGGCCGCGCGGCGCGCCGTGAAGCGGGTGGCGGACCAGGCCGGTTACACGGTCGAGGAGACGGCCTTCCGCATCATGGGACTGGCCAGCGACCTGATGATGCGCGCCATCAGCGACATCACCATCAACGAAGGCTTCAATCCCCGCGAGAGCACAATCGTTGCGGGCGGCGGTGCGGCGGGGGTCAACATCATGACCATCGCCAGTGAGCTTGGCTGCAACAGGGTGATCCTGCCCAAGGTCGCCTCCGCGCTCTCCGCCTCCGGCATGCAGTTCGCCGATATCGTGGCGGAGGAGGCGACGAGCCTGGTCACCCTGTCCAACCGCTTCGACATGGCGGCGGTCAACGCGACGCTTGAGGATCTGGAGGAACGGCTGGAAGCGTTCCGGCGCACCCTGCCCGGCGGCGGTGACCGCTACCGGCTGGAGCATGTGGCGGAAGCCCGGTACCTGGCGCAGGTCTGGGAACTGGACACGCCCATCGGAACATCACGCTTCAACTCCCAGCAGGATCTCGACAATTTCGTCGAGGCCTTCCACCAGGTTCACGAGCGTGTCTTCGCCGTGCGCGACGAAGGCAGCCCCGTGGAGGTCGTGACCTGGAAGGTCCGGCTGGTAGTGCAGATCTCGGAACCTCCGGTCATTGCCGGAGCCATCGACAGCACCACGGAGGCCGGGAAGCCCACCGTCAGCCGCCAGTGCTATTTCGGTG
>CATOSE010000381.1:12500-32707 GCA_951812265.1 Taphrorychus bicolor | reverse complement strand
AGAGCGACGACCAATGGAACCTCTTGGATTGGCAAAACCGAGAGGGGCGGGGCTTGTTAAGGGACTCGATTTTCAGTTAAATAGTGCGCGCTCCGAAATTCCGTTTCATTGTAGATCGTTCTGTGTGCGTGACCGGACCTTTGTTCTTTGTTCGTGATAGTTTCGTCGTTGTTCGTTTTTTTTTTAATCGATCAAGTATGCCGCCTAAAACAAGTGGAAAAGCCGCGAAAAAAGCCGGTAAGGCTCAAAAAAATATTTCTAAAAGTGACAAGAAAAAGAAGCGAAGGAGGAAGGAAAGCTACGCAATTTACATTTACAAAGTGTTGAAACAAGTGCATCCAGACACCGGAATTTCGAGCAAAGCCATGTCGATCATGAATTCTTTCGTCAACGACATTTTTGAACGTATCGCAGCCGAAGCCTCTCGTCTTGCTCATTACAACAAGAGATCGACGATTACCAGCAGAGAAATTCAAACCGCTGTAAGATTATTGTTGCCTGGTGAATTGGCTAAGCACGCTGTTAGTGAAGGAACCAAGGCCGTTACTAAGTATACCAGTTCCAAGTAGACGACACTTTCCTGTTCATCAAAAAAAAAATCGGCTCTTTTCAGGGCCACAATATTGATTTTGAAAAGAAATTCGTTTTTGGTATCTTTTTTTTTACGCTGCTTGTTAAAATTTTTGTTTGTACCGGAATAAAATGTGAGAGCACAAACGATGAAAAATAAACACTGACTCAGTAATTATTTTACACTCCTCAGGTTGCTTCAAAAAGCAAAAATTTTCGATCACTAAACATTATTTACACTTATAAAATTCTTACGTTTTTGATATCAATTTTTCTCATATAAACGCAAAATTTACAAACTGGTCGTAAAAATCGCCTATTTATGTTGTTCCTCTGTAGTTTTATTAAATTGTAATAATTTTCAATAAAATTAAAGAAAAAAAAACAGAAAAGATATGCTCTACAAAGCACTTTGGTCACCGAAAGCTTAATGTCGCCTCGCTAGCGTAAAACTGATAAAATAAACCGCGATGCAAAAGTGTTTTTGCACTGACATTTGCAAATTCAGTGAGTCGATAAGGCAACACGTTAGGTTCTGAACACCAAATTAGCGTCTACTTAGGTTTTCTATCTTTTACTAAAAATTGATACAATTTTTCCATTGTACATTCATAAGTGATTTTTAACTGAAAAAAAAATATATATAAATTAAATAAACAGTTGATTTGTTGCGACGAATTCTTTTTGTCAAAATTGTTGTGGTTCTAAAAAGAACCGTTTTTATAATAATTTTCTGTATACAATTTTTTTAAGCTCGTTCACCTCGTATACGCCTGGCCAACTGTATGTCTTTGGGCATGATGGTAACTCGTTTGGCGTGAATGGCACACAAATTTGTATCTTCGAAAAGACCCACTAGATAGGCTTCGCTGGCTTCTTGAAGTGCCATTACGGCCGAACTTTGGAAACGCAAATCGGTTTTAAAATCTTGAGCGATCTCTCGAACCAACCGTTGAAAGGGCAATTTCCTAATAAGCAGTTCGGTGCTCTTTTGGTAACGACGAATTTCTCGAAGGGCTACCGTACCGGGTCTGTAACGATGGGGTTTTTTCACTCCTCCGGTTGCTGGAGCGCTCTTACGGGCCGCCTTAGTGGCCAATTGTTTCCTGGGAGCCTTTCCTCCAGTTGATTTACGGGCCGTTTGTTTAGTACGAGCCATATTTGCGTTGAAAACGTAAATAAACTTCACAAAAACAACACAACACAAATTAACGCACAAGAACGACGACGAGAACGTCACTAACTCAACGCTGGCCGAAACGAAAATAATGTGCTCGCAAAGTTGCTCTGCCTTTTTGTCGAGTCGGTCTTCGAGGTGATTGGTCGAGCGGCTCCGAAGTGGGCGGAGCTTAAAATTCTAACAAAAAGGCGCGACATTTTCGTCACGGCCGCAGTTGTTAGTGAAGCGTCGTTGTGTGTGTACCAAGTATTTTTGTGTCCATTTAAAAAGTGTAAAAAAAAAATAACAAAATGACTGGAAGAGGTAAAGGCGGAAAAGGTCTAGGAAAGGGTGGTGCCAAACGTCATCGCAAAGTTCTTCGTGACAACATCCAAGGCATTACCAAACCCGCTATTCGAAGATTGGCTAGGCGGGGAGGTGTGAAACGTATTTCGGGTTTGATTTACGAAGAAACTCGTGGCGTTTTGAAAGTGTTCTTGGAGAACGTAATCAGGGATGCTGTAACGTACACGGAGCATGCCAAAAGGAAGACGGTAACCGCAATGGACGTCGTATATGCTCTGAAAAGACAAGGACGTACACTCTACGGATTTGGTGGTTAAAATTATTTACGTCGTCGTGTCGTCTATCCATCTAGACGTAGAAGAAAAAAAATCGGTTCTTTTAAGAGCCACAAATTTCGTTATGAAAAGAAATTCGTGACATTATTTTTGTTTTTAGTTTTATTCTATAAACGAGTACGCAGTGTCTTTGTCTTCTTGTTAGTTAAAATTTTTGACAAATACTATGATAATTACTTCATAAAAAAACAATTGGGAAGGATTCGTTAAAATTTTTTCTTCTTCTCTTATCTATCGATATATTATGGCATATCGATTGAAAAGTGGACACGAAGATATGTTTAAAAATTTACCAAAAATAATAGATTCAGGCTAGCCTAGCGAAAATTAGCTTTCTTCGAATAATCACCTTTATTGCGTACGTAATGAGGACCTTTTTTTTGTTTTTTTTTCTTTGTCAATTGGATAGAAGAAATATTACAAATAGTTTCGAATACATGTTATCGCATAAATTCTCAAAATTTTTATTAGCTCCGTCGAACATAGTTTATATATAATGTATACATATATACGTATGGTGATTTTTAACTTGTTAACGACAAGATAAATAAAGTGGTTTTGGATTGTGCGTTGATACGGCCAATGCTAGCCAGCAATATAATATCATTTTTTATAAAACATGTAAACCGCGCACTTTTTATTAAAGTACAAATTAAATATCTTTGTGGCCCCAAAGAACGCGGGGCCAATTTCTGTGGCGCCGTTGCGTTTGTAGAAAAGTTTCGTGCGAACGTGTGGTGACATGGAGCAGTAATTTAATTTTTACTTTATCTCGCCGGAACAATGGACTTTTTTTCTTAAGCGAATTTTGCAGAATATACCCAGCTTTATTACGTTTAAATTGCTTTTTACGTTTTCATGCTCCGAGTTAGAAGAAAAAGCTGGTCAAAGTACAAAGTTGCAGGTAAATCGTGGGACATGTTTTATTTCGACGCGCCGTTTTCCTTCTAACGTACCGTCCCGATATAGGGGCCGGTTACGTTTTTAAAGAGCACACTTTGTAGTAGCATATAAAAATCAAAACTATACACATTTAAGATAACGAATAAGAAAATTTACGGCTTAAACGAGAAACGACTAACAAGTGAACGCTTCAAAGCAAGCAGACAGTCGTCGAGCGCCTCGCTTCTGCCGTTCAGTCCTCCGCCCGTCCTTTTTGACCTACACTTCGTGAAATTTGTCGACTTGGTATTTATCTCGCTGTACGTGCTAGTGTTGGTTGACGAGGGTCCGCGCGCGCGCCCAAATTTTTTTGACGACAGTTATTTGTTTCTCTGTGTTTGTGTTTGTTGTGTTTTCTGTGAAAAATAATGGCAGATATAGATTCAGCACCCGTAACTGCTACACCGCCGGCAAGTTCGCCGTCCAAAAAGGAGAAAAAAACTAAGAATCCTCGTTCGAAACCGAGCCATCCTCCTACATCGGAAATGGTTACAAATGCGATTAAAGGACTTAAAGAACGTGGAGGATCGTCCCTGCAGGCTATCAAGAAGTACATTGCGGCAAACTACAAAGTTGACGCTGAAAAAGTGGCTCCTTTTATTAAGAAATACCTGAAGACGGCAGTTGTTAATGGAGCGTTAGTACAAACTAAAGGTAAAGGTGCCTCCGGTTCGTTCAAACTATCTGCATCGGCTTCTGGATCTGGTAAACAATCTTCTGGAGAGAAAAAGACGGTGGCAGGTAAACCTAGAAGGTCTCCTACAAAGGCCGGCGAAAAGACGAAGTCTACACCTAAAACTGCATCTACTGCTCATAAAAAAAGTGCCGGAGAAAAAAAGAGTGCCGCTGCCAAAAAGACCGTCGCTGCTGAAAAGAAATCTGCGAAGAAGGCGGCTGCTTCTACGGCTACATCGAGTGCTGCTTCTGGCGCAAGCAAAGGTAGGTCTTCGCCCTCCAAAGCTAAAAAGGCCAAGCCCGGCCCGACCAAGAAGCCGAAAGCTCCAAAACCAAAAACGGCTAAAGCTGCGGCATCAACGAAGCCGAAGAAAGCCGCATCACCAAAAAAGAAGAAGTAAAGCTTATTTTTCGCCTGCATCGCGTACAAACATATTACGCAGTGCTTAATAATCAATCGGTTCTTTTCAGAACCACAAAATGCTTATTTGAAAAGAATTCGTCAACTTGTTACTGGTTTTATTTCTTTTTCGCACACTCCACGATAGCTCATAAATTTTCTATACGGAATTTAGCGATGTTTATTTTTCGTCGTTTTTCAAAGTCCGAAAAAAATGTGTGGGTACGTAGACGTGCCCCCACATTTTCTATAGAGAATTTAGCGAGGTTTATTTTTCGTCGTTTTTCAGTCCGAAAAAAATGTGGGGGGTACGTCGACGTGCCCCCACATTTTCTATAGAGAATTTAGCGAGGTTTATTTTCGTCGTTTTTCAAAGTCCGAAAAAAATGTGGGGGTACGTAGACGTGCCCCCACATTTTCTATAGAGAATTTAGCGAGGTTTATTTTTCGTCGTTTTTCAGTCCGAAAAAAATGTGTGGGTACGTAGACGTGCCCCCACATTTTCTATAGATAATTTAGCGAGGTTTAATTTTCGTCGTTTTTCAAAGTCCGAAAAAAATGTGGGGGTACGTAGACGTGCCCCCACATTTTCTATAGAGAATTTAGCGAGGTTTATTTTTCGTCGTTTTTCAGTCCGAAAAAAATGTGTGGGTACGTAGACGTGCCCCCACATTTTCTATATAAAATTTAGCAGTACGTGCCCGTACATTTTTGCCACGTGCCCGCACATTTTTTTCACGTGCCCGTACATTATTGGACAATTGTACATCACAACTAGTTATTTTAAATTTTTTTTGTGCTCACTCTTAAGTTGTATATAGTTTCCGTTTGACAAATAATTTTTTGAAAAAAATTGGCTCTTTGCGTTGTAATTTTGACCAGTTTTACGTTAAATAACTGATCGCGGCTACATCACGGCGAAGTAAATCGCGTCGAGCGGCAAAGGAAATTACCGAACCATGTACGTTGCGCCTATATGTGAAGAGACATGATGGCGCCGGCGACGGCGGACGGAGTGTAAACAACTCTTTACATTGGAAAAACGCGTCTTCGTTTTAGCGATTTGTCCTAAATAGGTATTATAATGGCGAAAACGAAGGGTTAACGCGATTTTGGTTTTTTGTTGAGGATTTTATCGTGGTCGTATCTAAATATTTACTCTCGTTCACTTCTCGAAAATCTTAACACCTTTTTGTCTGAGATTCTTGAACGTCGAACGAGGAAACAAAAATTTATAATAACGACAAACACGAGAAACATCCGAAACAGATGCCGTTAACAGCGAGATTGCGGACTGAGCGAGCGTTACACAACGTTACTGTCCATATGCAGTCAAAAATAAATTTGTGGTGTCTTTTTGACGCCGCCAAACAATTGCGATGTCTCTCGGTATTCCGAGCAAGTGTAATTTGAGACAGATCGAACTTTCGAAGTTCCCACGTCGCTTTCAATCTAGCGAAGGGTCGAGAGAATGTCGAGTCTCTGTAATCGGTGGACGTTACATGGTGTGCATATCGTCGTTTAAAGCGATTTCGCCTAAAAACGAATCCATTTACGACGGTAGTACGCGCCAAGTCTATCCGATGATTTTCATCGTGTTTGTACAGACGAACAATTTAACGATCGTGCATTTCGAGAGCGTGGCGTTCGAATCGGTTTTCCGTATTTCGGACGCGCTTAACGCAAGCGAAAAGTGTCGTTATGTTTTGTCAGTCTCCGCGATAGATGTTTATACATTTATTTACGGGAGATTGTATTTGTCGAAGATGAATTGGACGCGTGCATCGTTACATTTAAACACCAGAAGCGCGCGAAAGACGTCTACTGTGTCTGTGAGTGACAGACAGCAGAGAGTACGTTTCGACATCCGGTGTGTGTTTGATGTGAAATGCGTTCGTATTCGTTCCGCGACAATAACAAACAGCTCCCTGGTTGATCCTGCCAGTAGTCATATGCTTGTCTCAAAGATTAAGCCATGCATGTCTCAGTACAAGCCAAATTAAGGTGAAACCGCGAAAGGCTCATTAAATCAGTTATGGTTCCTTAGATCGTACCCACATTACTTGGATAACTGTGGTAATTCTAGAGCTAATACATGCAAACAGAGCTCCGACCGGAGACGGAAGGAGTGCTTTTATTAGATCAAAACCAATCGGTGGCGGGTTCGCTCGTCATCGTACAACTTGGTGACTCTGAATAACTTTACGCTGATCGCACGGTCTTCGCACCGGCGACGCATCTTTCAAATGTCTGCCTTATCAACTGTCGATGGTAGGTTCTGCGCCTACCATGGTTGTAACGGGTAACGGGGAATCAGGGTTCGATTCCGGAGAGGGAGCCTGAGAAACGGCTACCACATCCAAGGAAGGCAGCAGGCGCGCAAATTACCCACTCCCGGCACGGGGAGGTAGTGACGAAAAATAACGATACGGGACTCATCCGAGGCCCCGTAATCGGAATGAGTACACTCTAAACCCTTTAACGAGGATCAATTGGAGGGCAAGTCTGGTGCCAGCAGCCGCGGTAATTCCAGCTCCAATAGCGTATATTAAAGTTGTTGCGGTTAAAAAGCTCGTAGTCGAATTTGTGTCTCGTGCCGCTGGTTCATCGTCCGCGGTGTTAACTGGCGAGTCGCGAGACGTCCTGCCGGTGGGTCGGCCCGCAAGGGTCGCCCAACTCAATCCTGCCGCGGTGCTCTTCATTGAGTGTCGAGGTGGGCCGGCACGTTTACTTTGAACAAATTAGAGTGCTTAAAGCAGGCTAAAACTTCGCCTGAATACTGTGTGCATGGAATAATGGAATAGGACCTCGGTTCTATTTTGTTGGTTTTCGGAACCCCGAGGTAATGATTAATAGGAACGGATGGGGGCATTCGTATTGCGACGTTAGAGGTGAAATTCTTGGATCGTCGCAAGACGGACAGAAGCGAAAGCATTTGCCAAAAACGCTTTCATTGATCAAGAACGAAAGTTAGAGGTTCGAAGGCGATCAGATACCGCCCTAGTTCTAACCATAAACGATGCCAGCTAGCGATCCGCCGACGTTCCTCCGATGACTCGGCGGGCAGCTTCCGGGAAACCAAAGCTTTTGGGTTCCGGGGGAAGTATGGTTGCAAAGCTGAAACTTAAAGGAATTGACGGAAGGGCACCACCAGGAGTGGAGCCTGCGGCTTAATTTGACTCAACACGGGAAACCTCACCAGGCCCGGACACCGGAAGGATTGACAGATTGAGAGCTCTTTCTTGATTCGGTGGGTGGTGGTGCATGGCCGTTCTTAGTTGGTGGAGCGATTTGTCTGGTTAATTCCGATAACGAACGAGACTCTAGCCTGCTAACTAGGCGTATTTTGACATCCTAAAGGCCCGCCGGCTCGGGGTTCGCTCCTTGTCGTGCGCGGTTTTTACTGTCGGCGTACAAACTTTTCTTCTTAGAGGGACAGGCGGCTTCTAGCCGCACGAGATTGAGCAATAACAGGTCTGTGATGCCCTTAGATGTTCTGGGCCGCACGCGCGCTACACTGAAGGAATCAGCGTGTCCTCCCTGGCCGAGCGGCCCGGGTAACCCGCTGAACCTCCTTCGTGCTAGGGATTGGGGCTTGCAATTGTTCCCCATGAACGAGGAATTCCCAGTAAGCGCGAGTCATAAGCTCGCGTTGATTACGTCCCTGCCCTTTGTACACACCGCCCGTCGCTACTACCGATTGAATGATTTAGTGAGGTCTTCGGACCGATACGCGATGGCGTTTCGGCGTCGTCGATGTGTCCGGGAAGATGACCAAACTTGATCATTTAGAGGAAGTAAAAGTCGTAACAAGGTTTCCGTAGGTGAACCTGCGGAAGGATCATTAAAGCGTGATAGAACTAATCGTTCTAACAAATGCACGTTTGATATTTTTGTAATACATAGAACGAAGCGGTCTAGGCGAGAACGCCGGCGCTCCGGTTGTATCGAATTTCGTACGAATTCGTCCGCAAAAAACGTCGTCGTCGTCGAGCATAATTAGGCTATACGCGCCCATCGTTACGCTATTTAACGCTTTACGTTAATACGTGCGCGACACCGGGACCGTAGCTTTGCTCGTCGGGTACGACGCGTAAGGACTAATATAAAATTCGTCGAAAAGTGAATTCGATCACGGAGAGCGCCGCGTCTCGAAGACAAAAGGTAATTTCTTATTCTTGGGTGAATCGGGTACCTATAAACGTGGAACGAACGACGCGCGCGAAAGTGCGACGTTCTTCTTCGTGCTCGGTTAGGAATAGTGAACGTTTTTCAAAACTTCGACGAAGTTTCGAACGTTCCGCCTTTCCGTACTATATGCGGTATTTAAATGATTTTCGCCCCATATTTACCGGCCGTAACGATTCTTTGGATGGGAGTATTTCGAGCGTACGTATAAATTCGAGACGATGTAACTAACACTTTTCGAATGTGCGCACGAGACACCGTTCAGGTCTTGCGGTTAAAAGAATAAGGATATTTCCTTGTACCGAAAGGTACGAAAATCCTATATAAACGGCGCCCCGTTCGGCTTCTACGTCGACGAATCGAGCACCTCCCGTTTGACAAATTTACGAGAGAAAAGGTGTTCCTAGAGATGTTCGTCGTGTTAGAGGCGTAGCGAACGTGTGTAGCGCCGTTTTTTTTTTTTAAAAAAATTTTAACAATTGACACCCGCATATCGAAGTTGCAGCAGCGCGCGCGTTACGTGTGAACGAACGAGTGTCGCGTTTCGGCGCGACCTATTCGTCGACTGACGTGGTCTGTTGTCTGTTTAACTTTAACAATTTTTAAAGATTACCCTAAACGGTGGATCACTTGGCTCGTGGGTCGATGAAGAACGCAGCTAATTGCGCGTCAACTTGTGAACTGCAGGACACATGAACATCGACATTTCGAACGCACATTGCGGTCCTCGGATTCTGTTCCCGGACCACTCCTGGCTGAGGGTCGTGTCAATTTTAAAGACTGCTCGGTGCCCGATCGTGACGTTTATTATTAATTACGTCCGTCGGCACGTCGGAGCGAGTTGGACGTTATACGCGTCGATTAAAAGACGCGACGTCTTAAAACGCGAGAGCGAGTCTCTACGATCGAGCTACGTCTCGTCGTGGAGACGTAAGCTTCGTCGACGTCGAAACGTGTAACGACTAGCGAGTATCTCGTTCGTGTTATGTGACGATCGTCGTGTCCGATATTTTTTTCGTATGAGAAAACACGGAAAATGACGTCAGATCGTTTATAGAACTAGAAATAAACTCGCGCAAGTCGTCGTTGTCGGTCGTTATACTTCTTATACTTACTAAGTACTCTACGACACGACGTGACGAAAAACACGTTATATCGTCGTTTCGACGATAGCATTCGAAATATATAATTTCGATATTTCGACCTCAGAGCAGGTGAGACTACCCGCCGAATTTAAGCATATTACTAAGCGGAGGAAAAGAAACTAACTAGGATTCCCTCAGTAGCTGCGAGCGAACAGGGATGAGCCCAGCACCGAATCCCGCGGCCGATACCGGGCGCCGGGAAATGTGGTGTTCGGGAGGATCCGTTATCCCGAGAACGTGCGACGCGTCCAAGTCCTTCTTGAACGGGGCCACAGCCCAGAGAGGGTGCCAGGCCCGTAGAGACCGTCGTCGTTCGCGGGAGGATCTCTCCTTAGAGTCGGGTTGCTTGAGAGTGCAGCCCTAAGCGGGTGGTAAACTCCATCTAAGGCTAAATATGACCACGAGACCGATAGCGAACAAGTACCGTGAGGGAAAGTTGAAAAGCACTTTGAAGAGAGAGTTCAAGAGTACGTGAAACCGTTTAGGGGTAAACCTGAGAAACCCGAAAGGTCGAAGGGAGAAATTCATTCGCGTTTCGAGAACGGCGTGGGGCGGTCGCGTGACGGAAAACGTTCGCGTTTATCCGCGCCTTTCGCTCTTCGAACCGATCACGAACGCGTGCACTTTTCTCCTGGTAGGACGTCGCGATCCGTCGGGTGTCGGTCTACGGCTCGCGGTGGAGCCCGCTCGTCGTCGTAAGACGTACGGACGGACCCGCGTGACCCGGCCGACTCGCTCGACGGTATACGAATGGTCGGAGGCCGCTCGTTTCGGAGCGTTCGACTCGTCGCAAGCGCGCTAGATGCGTAGGCGCGCGGACCTAGTGCCGCGTCCGACCTCTGGCGACTGTTGGCGACGAAGTTCTCGAACAGACCTCTTATTTAATGACCGATCGGCGACGCTATAGCTTTGGGTACTTTCAGGACCCGTCTTGAAACACGGACCAAGGAGTCTAGCATGTGCGCGAGTCATTGGGAATCACTAAACCTAAAGGCGTAATGAAAGTAAAGGTCTTCCTCGCGAAGACCGAGGGAAGACGGGCGGTTTACCGTTAAAAGTGGCCGTCCCGCATTCCCGGGGCGTCTCGTTCTCATCGCGAGAAGAGGCGCACCAAGAGCGTACACGCTGGGACCCGAAAGATGGTGAACTATGCCTGGTCAGGACGAAGTCAGGGGAAACCCTGATGGAGGTCCGTAGCGATTCTGACGTGCAAATCGATCGTCGGAACTGGGTATAGGGGCGAAAGACTAATCGAACCATCTAGTAGCTGGTTCCCTCCGAAGTTTCCCTCAGGATAGCTGGCGCTCGTTGCGTACGAGTCTCATCCGGTAAAGCGAATGATTAGAGGCATTGGGGTCGAAACGACCTCAACCTATTCTCAAACTTTAAATGGGTGAGATCTCCGGCTTGCTCGAGTCGTTGAAGCCGCGAGACACGGATCAGAGTGCCAAGTGGGCCATTTTTGGTAAGCAGAACTGGCGCTGTGGGATGAACCAAACGTCGAGTTAAAGCGCCTAAATCGACGCTTATGGGATACCATGAAAGGCGTTGGTAACTTAAGACAGCAGGACGGTGGCCATGGAAGTCGGAATCCGCCAAGGAGTGTGTAACAACTCACCTGCCGAAGTTACTAGCCCTGAAAATGGATGGCGCTGAAGCGTCGTGCTTATACTCGACCGTCAGCGGCACGTGCGGTTCGCGGTAACACGCGGTACCATGAAGCTCTGACGAGTAGGAGGGTCGCGGCGGTGAGCGCAGAAGGGCTGGCCGCGAGGCCGTCTGGAGCCGCCGTCGGTGCAGATCTTGGTGGTAGTAGCAAATACTCCAGCGAGGCCCTGGAGGACTGACGTGGAGAAGGGTTTCGTGTGAACAGCCGTTGCACACGAGTCAGTCGATCCTAAGCCCTAGGCGAAAGCCGATGTTGATGCGGTGTAGTTTAATTAAACGAATGAATCGATTCGAAACGATAGAACACACCCGTCGGGCGAAAGGGAATCCGGTTCCTATTCCGGAACCTGGCAGCGGAACCGTCAAAAAGTCGGGCCCTCGCAAGAGAGTTCGTCGGGGTAACCCAAAAGGACCCGGAGACGCCGTCGGGAGATCCGGGAAGAGTTTTCTTTTCTGCATGAGCGTTCGAGTTCCATGGAATCCTCTAGCAGGGAGATATGGTTTGGAACGCGAAGAGCACCGCAGTTGCCGCGGTGTCCGGATCTTCCCCTCGGACCTTGAAAATCCGGGAGAGGGCCACGTGGAGGCGTCGCGCCAGTTCGTACCCATATCCGCAGCAGGTCTCCAAGGTGAAGAGCCTCTAGTCGATAGAATAATGTAGGTAAGGGAAGTCGGCAAATTGGATCCGTAACTTCGGGATAAGGATTGGCTCTGAGGATCGGGGCGTGTCGGGCTTGGCGAGGAAGCGGGTCCTGGTTAACGAGCCGGGCCTGGGCGAGGTGAAAGGTTCGTTCCTTCGCGGGGACGGATCCGGATCCGAGCTCGGTCCCGTGCCTTGGCCTCCCGCGGAACCGCTTTGCTGCGAGGCCCGGAGGGTTTCGCGACCTTTCGGTGTCCTCTTCGGCCGCTATTTAACGGTCAGCTCAGAACTGGCACGGACCGGGGGAATCCGACTGTCTAATTAAAACAAAGCATTGCGATGGTCTTAACGTGATGTTGACGCAATGTGATTTCTGCCCAGTGCTCTGAATGTCAAAGTGAAGAAATTCAATCAAGCGCGGGTAAACGTTTGGGTTGTCTGGGTTATCATGTCGACCTCTGTCCGCCTCCTCGAAGGACTGCGAAATCGGTCCGGGTGCAACCTGGAAACGCCCGCGCACTTTCAGTTGCCGATGCACTACCATCGGTGACTGTGCAGCGGGCGGCTAAAGGGACAGTTAATGACTTGAGTGGCACTGGGGGCTTACGTCCCTCAGTGGGGTGCGCAGTGGTTCCAACGTTGGACGATCTCCTGAAGATGTCGGGACGGGCTTACTCGGCTTGATCCTAGTATTCTAGTTGAGTTCCATGCAGACTGCACGGTGCGTTACCCTTAAAACGAGTGGGTGCCTCGAAGCGATCCCACAATTGTGGGCAAAGTGGGACTAGGTCCTCGTAAAGATGTGCAGTACAAGTTCTCGTAAGAGGGCTGGCCGGTTACTCATCTAACGGTGCTTGGGAAACCTTGCTAACATGAGTGCTATGGGAGGGGGAGCCAACGGAGTGCCCGGCAATACTCCGTCCCCCTATGGTGTTGGACTCGTAGTGGAGTGGTGCATTGATAGGTAGGCGTGATACTGAGGCCGTTAATCGCAGGAGTGCGAGATGGTATGGGGTCTTGGGAGGGGCGGGGAGGGACTGGCTCCCTAGCCTCGGCGGCAGTGCGGCAGGCGTTTGAGGTGTCGGGGGCAGATCTTCGGACTCGCCACTAGTATCCGAGCCTAGCTGCGGGCCGTCAGGTGCCATCTGCCTTACAGGTGCGAATGTCGAACGGGTGGGTCAAAAACCGGGAGTCTGATTAACTCTCCGGGGACACCCGGAGTCATAGTGGGTTCGCTGAAGCTCGCTCGGGTGAGCCGTGGGATGGTCCGGGCCTCAACTGGTGCTTAGCCCGCCACGGGGCTGTAAGCGGGCAGCCGCCGGTTTCCACGGTTAAACATGCCGAATAGGCGAATTTAGCGATCGCGTCCGACACCGGCCGGTGAAGCCGGGGGGGCTTGACCAGCCCCCCCGGGCCCCCCCGGTGGCGGTCGTAACTATGACTCTCTTAAGATAGCCAAATGCCTCGTCATCTAATTAGTGACGCGCATGAATGGATTAACGAGATTCCCACTGTCCCTACCCACTATCTAGCGAAACCACTGCCAAGGGAACGGATGCATTAGAGCAAACTTCGAGTGTAAAAATTACGAGTTGCGAGCAAATATAATACAAGTAGTACCATTCGACGCGAAAAATTTTTCCGCGTCAGTGGAAGTGTTGGTGGCAGTGCGCGCAAGCGTTTTCCACGGGAAAATTAAGAAAATAGTTTTACACGTGGTTTCTGTTAGTAAACATTGGAAACACGTGTGAATATACACTGTTTTGTGGGGGCATAGCACGAGCTATTGGACCCACAGAGAAACTTTTGGGGCCAAGCCCGAGGTGCTGGTGCGTGTCGTGGGCCCCCCGCGGAATCGCGAACGCGAAACTGACAGAACTTGTGTATATATCGGTTATATCGCGTAGAAGCGCGGCGGTTTTCGCGGTTTTTCGCGGTTCAGGGGCAGCGTTGGATACCCCTGGGAACCAGAATAGTGACTGTATAACCTACGGCGGCCGCAACCCGCCAAAGACGCGAATAAGCACGGTTTTGGTCGCAGAAAATCGTGGATATAGAGCAGGAGAACAGAAACACGTATAGGTAAAGTGCGTATAGAAATATCGCGCGGAAACGCGGTTATTGTCGCGGTTAGCGTCGCGGTACTCCGCGAAATAGTGTCAGCGAGAGGACCCCTGGGCCATAGAAGAGTGGCAGCATAATAATTAGCGGCCGCATCACGCTAAAAACGCGAGAAAGCGCGGTTTAGTTCGCGGATAAGGAGCAGGAAAGCAGAAGTACGTATAAGTGAAGCGTAGTGTTAAACGGAGTGGGCCACAAAAGTTCGGGAGCTTTTTCGGCTGAGCGAGAGAGCTTTAATCGGGAGCTTTTACGTATAGTCGGTCAGTGGACATTGGAGTTTTCGCACAACCAAAATTAACGTTATCGTGAACTTTTCACCAACGTTAATCTCTGTGCTCCTGGTAAGTTAAACCTTATAAACTGGTGGTGGGGGCATAATTTCGGGCACATGCGCAGTCGGAATTTGGTGGACTTGTAAAATTTTAATATTAAATCTAAAAATTTTTCGGAAAATAAGTTGGCTATCAGGGAAAAATTCTGGAAAAGTGGGAAAATTTTTGGGGGTCGATTGAAATTCGTTCTAGTTTCTATTTCTGTGAAAATTTTCCCGCGCATGCGCAGTAGCCAAATTCGGCCATACTTCGGTTCTCGACGAATTGAGGCTTTTTAAGACTTTCTTAAAATTTTTTGGATGATTTTCTAAAAAGTGATGTAGAAGTTGCGTGGACCACGAATCCGGTGTTTTTTCGATTTTTTCATCTGCGCAGGCGCGTCGCGCATGCGCAACGCGAAAAATACATCAAAGCGATCGAGGGGAGGAATTTTCTAACATTTCTGAGGATAACTATCGAAGTGACCGAGGAACGGAATTTTCTAACTTTTTTAATAGTGAGCCTATCTGGCTGAAATTTGGTGTGCGAGTGTATTGTTGGCGGTAGAAGCTGAAAAACAAACTAGATTTTGAATCGGTGAACAAACAAAACAGCAGTGGAATCGACATCCCCGAGGGATTTAGGATAAGAGCTACCTAATTAGAGACACATCGAGGACAGGAGTTTTTAAACATTTAAAGGATACTTCAAACTGGTGGTTAGCTTAGTGACAACTAAGGGTTCTTGCTGCTGACAATGTCGCAGCACAATAAATCAGCGTACGCTTGGGAGCCCAGCGACGATGACGAGGACATTACGAGAAGGACCATAGCCAAGAGATCCGCACTGGAGAGAACACCGCCGGAGAACGAGCGCGACCCAAAGAAGGCGAAAGGAGGGGTCACGGCGCAAGACGCGGACAACGAAATGCAGATGCTAGTAGATGTACTAGACAGATCCAGGGAGAAGCTGCGACAATTAATGGAGGGAAAAGACGAGAGGAAGAAAAGGGGGGAGCAACCAGAAGGGGTAGACCAGCAGAGCGATGACGATGAAGGGACGGAAGACGAAAGGGACGAGGGAGAGGCCTTTTTTACGCCAGGAAACGGAGGGACAACAAGCAAAAGAAGCAGAGGCAAGAGCACAACATCGGAAAAAGAGGTGGATGAACGAGATGTATGTGTGAAGAGAGTGGATGAAAGTGTGGGAAAGATTGAGGAGAGGATGAGTAGGATAGATAAAGGAAAAATCTCTTTCAACCTGGGGGACCTAGCAATAGTGAAGGGGGAACTGTTGAAAATTAGTAGGGAGGTTAGGGACATTCAGGAAAAAAAGAACAAGTACAAAGCAATGTTAGAGCGGGAAAGGGCAGAGAAGGGGCTGTTACTGAAAGAGCGGGGGGCGTTAGAGGTTACTAGGGAAAACTGGAACGGAATGAGGGAGCTAATGATGAACATATTCAGGGACACACGAGAAACAAAAGAAGACATGGAACGTTTAAAAACTAATTATGGAGAAGAAATGAACGGGGTACGAGAAATAAGAGGTGAAATGATGACAGTGATAAATGAACTTAAAATGCAAATTCATGGGAGAAAGGAAGGGACATTACAACAGCCACAACGTTCGGAGGGCAAAACGGCGTATACTAGACAGGACACAGTGGAATCGGGGAGGGGTACGACAACCAAGTCATATGCGGACATGGCAAAACTATACAGATTTAACGACACGGAAAGGATAGAACAGGTAAGAGAACAATGGAAGACACCAGAAAAGAAAAGAAGGAAAAAAGAAACACCGGAAGTAGTAGTCAGAAACAAAACACAAGGAGAAAAGCTTAATGTACAAGACATCAAAACACAGATAAAACAGGGAGGAATCAAGGCATTGAAGAGTTTTAGAGAGGCCAGCAAAGGTGTGGTAATTATAGAGGCGGGAAACAGCGAGGACAATCGGAAAATTCAACAAATTTTAAAAGACAAAGGAGAGTGGGAGATAAAGAACAGTAGAGAGACTAGACCGAAACTGAGACTATGTGGAGTAAGGAGGGGAATGGGCGACGAAGAAATTATGAACGAAATATGGAACGAGAACAACGAAGAACTGAAGATAAACGAACAAAAATACAAGGAGACAAAAATTTTATTTAGGAGGACCTGCGCGAACGACAGAAAAGAGAACATAATATTGGAAATGAACAACGAAGTTTTTAAAGCACTGGTAAAAAAGGGAAAGATCTACTTCGACTTGACAATGGCCTACGTGGACGAATACATGGATGTGGCAATCTGCTACAAATGCTGCAGATTTGGACACTCCATGAACAAATGTGGGGAAAAGCAGTGCTGTTATAAATGCGGAGGAGAACACGACGGTAAGGAATGTGACGGTAAAAGACCATTGGACTGTCCAAACTGTAAGAGGAGGGGAGTGAGGAGCGCCGACAGGGTACACTCGGCAAGGGATAAGAGATGCCCGATGTACAAGGGAAAATTACAGTTGATAAGGGAGGACACAGACTACGGGAGTGAGGTGGAAAAGGATCAAATGGAAGATGAACCAACCCCGATAAACAATGAGCAGAATTAAAGTGATGCAGATCAATATGGGGCGAGGTAGGGGATGCTGTGAAATGGTCAAACACAAAGCAGTGAAACTGGACATAGACGTAGTGTTGATACAGGAACCCTACCCCCACAACAACGACGTCGACGGGTATACGCGCTTCAAGGGGGGGGAAAAGAGCAAATCAGAAATATGGGTGAAAAATGGAATGAGAGCGGACATGCGGTGCAAGGTGAGTACGAACAATGTGGTAATGGTTTCGATAAATGGGAGTGAGAGAATGGAAGTGATTAGTGTGTATGACGAGCCGGGTGCAAGAAGTTTGAGAATGAATGAATTAGATGATTGTGGAATATATGAGAGTGAAAGGGTTGTCATTGGGGGGGACTTCAATGGCAAAAATAGATGCTGGGGCGGAAGGCTGGATGATAGAAGGGGGGAGGATATCCTCGATTGGGCAACCGCCTACGGACTGGAAATACTGAATGACGCAGCCCAGCCTGCTACATTCAGTACTGCCAACGGGGAAAGCTGGGTGGACCTGACCATGACAAAGGGGGTACACGTAACGGACTGGACAGTTGTTATGGACGATGACTATTTAACGGACCATAGACCCTTGACATACACGATTACAACGGGACAAATACAAAAGACAGAAGACTGGGTTTATAATTTTGGGGGGACAGACTGGGACCTCTTCAAAAGGGATGTGGGAAAATATAAATTAGAAGAATTGGACACAAAGGAACAGCTGGAGAAACAAGCAGAAAAACTCCAAAAGTTTCTAAAGGGGATAGTCACAAGACGAATCGGGAGGTGGCAGAAGAAAGACTGGAAAGGGGAGGATTACTGGGATGACGAATTACAGGACAAGAAACGGACGGTGAGAAGAAGTAGAAGAGAGGCGCAGAGAGAAACAGACGAGACGATTAGACAAACGAAATTAAACTGGTGGAAAAGACAACGACAAGAATATAAGAGACTGATACTGGACAAAAAGGCGAAAACACAGGAACAAGACATACGGACACTTACGGAAACGGAACCATGGGACAGGGTATGGAAAATATTGAAAACGGGAAGAGTCAAGGAAGGGACAGGGATTATTAGGGACGTTCAAGGAAAGGAATTACAGGGAGAGGAAGCAGACAATTACTTGTTAGGTAAGTACCACCCAGACTTGACCGACATACAGAAGACGGAACATACAAACCACAAGAAAGACCGACAAATGACAGACGCAGACGAGTACTATGATAAGACGATTACGAGGGGAGAGGTGTTGGGAGTGATCTCAGGATTACAGGTTAAAAAGGCGGTTGCAGATGACAGGATACCCAACGAATGCATGAAGTACGTATGGGAATCTATGGGCGAGATATTGGTGCGACTGTATGCGAGGTGCTGGGAGCTTGGGGTTTTTCCGAGAGTTTGGAAGAGGGCAAGAGTGAGGTGGTTGCCCAAAGACGCTGGGGGGGTGAGACCCATCTGCCTGACGCCGACGCTCGGAAAAATTCTGGACAAATTGGTGAATGAAAGATTGAGAAATTGGTGTGAAAAAGAGAAGAAGCTGAGTGAAAGGCAGTATGGATTTCGGGCTGGAAGAAACACGGTGGAAGCCATTAAAGCATTGACAGATGCAATGAGAGCGGCAAAACAAGCAGGGATGCATACACTGCTGGTTGGTCTGGATATGACCAATGCATTTAATATGGCGACCACGGTGGATATTGATAAAAGGATGAGCGAATGGAGAATGCCTAGCAGACTGAGAGAAATATGTTGGAGTTTTATGAATGATAGAGTTGTGATGAGCGGGAAAGTGAGTAAGGAAGTACAGAGAGGATGCCCTCAAGGCTCTAGCCTGGGGCCCTCTCTGTGGCTTGTATGTATGGAGGGATGGTTTCAAAGTATGAAGGAAATAGAGGAGAGAGAGGGAGTGATTGTGCAAGCGTTTGCCGACGACCAGGTGATACTGGTGGCCGGCAAATCGGCAAGAGAGATCGAGAGAAAATGGGAGAGTGTATGGGATAAATGTGTGGAATGGGAGAAAGGAGCGGGAATGATGTATAATATGGGGAAAACTGAGTGTATGTTTGTGGAAAAAGGGGGGAAGATCAGGCCGCCGGTGGTGAGAATGGGGGGAAACAAGATCGAGCTTAGGCAAAGCATGAAGGTCCTTGGACTGAGGATTGACGGGAAGCTAACCTTTATCGACCACGCCAAGGCGATTAGAGAAAAGGCTAATCGTCTGGTCGGTAAAGTGATTGGCTTCTGCATAAGAAAGAAAAACATAGACAAGGACCTTGCGAAGAAACTCTACACCGCGGTGGTGCAGCCTGCGCTGCTATATGCAGCAGAAATTTGGGGGGCAAGGGGCGGTGACAGCAGGGTCCAGAGACAGCTGAGGGCAGCCCAGAGGCCTTTCCTGCTGATCATGTGCAGGGCGTATAGGACGGTGGCGACAGAGACCCTGGGGGTGATGTGTGGTGTGCCGCCGCTGCACATCGCAGCCATAAGCATGCATGAGGGACTGTCTGAATGTTTGAGAATGAAGAGCTGTTACAGAGTGAAAGAGAGTGATAGAGTGTACCCGGCATGGTTGCATGAAAGATGTTGCGAAGTTGGGAATAAATGGAATGGGAGTGTTTGGGTGGATGCGGGGGATAGAGCAGGGGGAGGGAACAGTTACGGATGGGTCAGTACAATGCCGTTGGTCGAGGGTGCAAAAGAGGGCGGTGGACTAATCGAGGGAGAGTGCGATTCGACGGAAAGGGAATTGACTGGGATTAGGGAGGCGGTAGGGAGGATCGTGGACCAGGGCAGACCGGGTAAGTATAGGGTGGTGACTGACAACGCCGCTTGTGTTGCCTTGCTTACGAGTAAGCAGGGCAACCACAGGGGGGTGGGGGAAATGAGGAAAGCGGTGGCAGAGGCATGCAGGGAAAGGGGCATCTGCATCGACTTTCACTGGGAGGGGAGAAAATCAGCGGAAATAGGGAGAGCGCACGGAATCGCCAAGACGGGGGAGATGCAGGAGGGAATGGCCGAAGCAGTGCAGCTATGGAAAAGGAAAAAACAAACAGAAGAGAGAAAGATAGGCATTTTACGTAAATGGCAAGTGATGTGGGACCTCAGTAGTAAGGGAAGGGTATTTTATCAAGTGTGCAGGGAGA
>CATOSE010000381.1:0-7500 GCA_951812265.1 Taphrorychus bicolor | reverse complement strand
GATTTGTGGTCCTTAAAAGGACCGGTTTTTTTTTTCGTTTGTTCTCACTGTTACAAATTTACTTTGTTTTGCTGTCGGTTTTCTTTGGCAAAAGCACGGCCTGGATATTCGGTAATACACCACCTTGAGCAATGGTAACACCGGAGAGCAGCTTGTTCAATTCCTCGTCATTTCTGATCGCCAACTGCAAATGTCTTGGAATGATACGGGTCTTCTTGTTGTCTCTAGCGGCATTTCCTGCCAATTCCAATACTTCAGCCGCTAAATATTCCATTACAGCTGCCAAGTATACTGGGGCTCCGGCTCCTACTCTTTCAGCATAGTTGCCTTTGCGAAGTAATCTATGGATACGTCCTACTGGAAACTGTAATCCAGCACGGCTAGAACGAGACTTTGCTTTTCCCTTAACTTTGCCACCTTTCCCGCGTCCTGACATATTTTGGTTTTGTTTTTTTCAAGAACAAGAAACACGAAAAAACAGAAATACACACCACACACACGCACTAAGACGATCACTTTACGCTGCGATACTTTGTCGAATAATAAAAACGATCACGGGACGCACTATATTTATACACAGAGCGACGACCAATGGAACCTCTTGGATTGGCAAAACCGAGAGGGGCGGGGCTTGTTAAGGGACTCGATTTTCAGTTAAATAGTGCGCGCTCCGAAATTCCGTTTCATTGTAGATCGTTCTGTGTGCGTGACCGGACCTTTGTTCTTTGTTCGTGATAGTTTCGTCGTTGTTCGTTTTTTTTTTAATCGATCAAGTATGCCGCCTAAAACAAGTGGAAAAGCCGCGAAAAAAGCCGGTAAGGCTCAAAAAAATATTTCTAAAAGTGACAAGAAAAAGAAGCGAAGGAGGAAGGAAAGCTACGCAATTTACATTTACAAAGTGTTGAAACAAGTGCATCCAGACACCGGAATTTCGAGCAAAGCCATGTCGATCATGAATTCTTTCGTCAACGACATTTTTGAACGTATCGCAGCCGAAGCCTCTCGTCTTGCTCATTACAACAAGAGATCGACGATTACCAGCAGAGAAATTCAAACCGCTGTAAGATTATTGTTGCCTGGTGAATTGGCTAAGCACGCTGTTAGTGAAGGAACCAAGGCCGTTACTAAGTATACCAGTTCCAAGTAGACGACACTTTCCTGTTCATCAAAAAAAAAATCGGCTCTTTTCAGGGCCACAATATTGATTTTGAAAAGAAATTCGTTTTTGGTATCTTTTTTTTTACGCTGCTTGTTAAAATTTTTGTTTGTACCGGAATAAAATGTGAGAGCACAAACGATGAAAAATAAACACTGACTCAGTAATTATTTTACACTCCTCAGGTTGCTTCAAAAAGCAAAAATTTTCGATCACTAAACATTATTTACACTTATAAAATTCTTACGTTTTTGATATCAATTTTTCTCATATAAACGCAAAATTTACAAACTGGTCGTAAAAATCGCCTATTTATGTTGTTCCTCTGTAGTTTTATTAAATTGTAATAATTTTCAATAAAATTAAAGAAAAAAAAACAGAAAAGATATGCTCTACAAAGCACTTTGGTCACCGAAAGCTTAATGTCGCCTCGCTAGCGTAAAACTGATAAAATAAACCGCGATGCAAAAGTGTTTTTGCACTGACATTTGCAAATTCAGTGAGTCGATAAGGCAACACGTTAGGTTCTGAACACCAAATTAGCGTCTACTTAGGTTTTCTATCTTTTACTAAAAATTGATACAATTTTTCCATTGTACATTCATAAGTGATTTTTAACTGAAAAAAAAATATATATAAATTAAATAAACAGTTGATTTGTTGCGACGAATTCTTTTTGTCAAAATTGTTGTGGTTCTAAAAAGAACCGTTTTTATAATAATTTTCTGTATACAATTTTTTTAAGCTCGTTCACCTCGTATACGCCTGGCCAACTGTATGTCTTTGGGCATGATGGTAACTCGTTTGGCGTGAATGGCACACAAATTTGTATCTTCGAAAAGACCCACTAGATAGGCTTCGCTGGCTTCTTGAAGTGCCATTACGGCCGAACTTTGGAAACGCAAATCGGTTTTAAAATCTTGAGCGATCTCTCGAACCAACCGTTGAAAGGGCAATTTCCTAATAAGCAGTTCGGTGCTCTTTTGGTAACGACGAATTTCTCGAAGGGCTACCGTACCGGGTCTGTAACGATGGGGTTTTTTCACTCCTCCGGTTGCTGGAGCGCTCTTACGGGCCGCCTTAGTGGCCAATTGTTTCCTGGGAGCCTTTCCTCCAGTTGATTTACGGGCCGTTTGTTTAGTACGAGCCATATTTGCGTTGAAAACGTAAATAAACTTCACAAAAACAACACAACACAAATTAACGCACAAGAACGACGACGAGAACGTCACTAACTCAACGCTGGCCGAAACGAAAATAATGTGCTCGCAAAGTTGCTCTGCCTTTTTGTCGAGTCGGTCTTCGAGGTGATTGGTCGAGCGGCTCCGAAGTGGGCGGAGCTTAAAATTCTAACAAAAAGGCGCGACATTTTCGTCACGGCCGCAGTTGTTAGTGAAGCGTCGTTGTGTGTGTACCAAGTATTTTTGTGTCCATTTAAAAAGTGTAAAAAAAAAATAACAAAATGACTGGAAGAGGTAAAGGCGGAAAAGGTCTAGGAAAGGGTGGTGCCAAACGTCATCGCAAAGTTCTTCGTGACAACATCCAAGGCATTACCAAACCCGCTATTCGAAGATTGGCTAGGCGGGGAGGTGTGAAACGTATTTCGGGTTTGATTTACGAAGAAACTCGTGGCGTTTTGAAAGTGTTCTTGGAGAACGTAATCAGGGATGCTGTAACGTACACGGAGCATGCCAAAAGGAAGACGGTAACCGCAATGGACGTCGTATATGCTCTGAAAAGACAAGGACGTACACTCTACGGATTTGGTGGTTAAAATTATTTACGTCGTCGTGTCGTCTATCCATCTAGACGTAGAAGAAAAAAAATCGGTTCTTTTAAGAGCCACAAATTTCGTTATGAAAAGAAATTCGTGACATTATTTTTGTTTTTAGTTTTATTCTATAAACGAGTACGCAGTGTCTTTGTCTTCTTGTTAGTTAAAATTTTTGACAAATACTATGATAATTACTTCATAAAAAAACAATTGGGAAGGATTCGTTAAAATTTTTTCTTCTTCTCTTATCTATCGATATATTATGGCATATCGATTGAAAAGTGGACACGAAGATATGTTTAAAAATTTACCAAAAATAATAGATTCAGGCTAGCCTAGCGAAAATTAGCTTTCTTCGAATAATCACCTTTATTGCGTACGTAATGAGGACCTTTTTTTTGTTTTTTTTTCTTTGTCAATTGGATAGAAGAAATATTACAAATAGTTTCGAATACATGTTATCGCATAAATTCTCAAAATTTTTATTAGCTCCGTCGAACATAGTTTATATATAATGTATACATATATACGTATGGTGATTTTTAACTTGTTAACGACAAGATAAATAAAGTGGTTTTGGATTGTGCGTTGATACGGCCAATGCTAGCCAGCAATATAATATCATTTTTTATAAAACATGTAAACCGCGCACTTTTTATTAAAGTACAAATTAAATATCTTTGTGGCCCCAAAGAACGCGGGGCCAATTTCTGTGGCGCCGTTGCGTTTGTAGAAAAGTTTCGTGCGAACGTGTGGTGACATGGAGCAGTAATTTAATTTTTACTTTATCTCGCCGGAACAATGGACTTTTTTTCTTAAGCGAATTTTGCAGAATATACCCAGCTTTATTACGTTTAAATTGCTTTTTACGTTTTCATGCTCCGAGTTAGAAGAAAAAGCTGGTCAAAGTACAAAGTTGCAGGTAAATCGTGGGACATGTTTTATTTCGACGCGCCGTTTTCCTTCTAACGTACCGTCCCGATATAGGGGCCGGTTACGTTTTTAAAGAGCACACTTTGTAGTAGCATATAAAAATCAAAACTATACACATTTAAGATAACGAATAAGAAAATTTACGGCTTAAACGAGAAACGACTAACAAGTGAACGCTTCAAAGCAAGCAGACAGTCGTCGAGCGCCTCGCTTCTGCCGTTCAGTCCTCCGCCCGTCCTTTTTGACCTACACTTCGTGAAATTTGTCGACTTGGTATTTATCTCGCTGTACGTGCTAGTGTTGGTTGACGAGGGTCCGCGCGCGCGCCCAAATTTTTTTGACGACAGTTATTTGTTTCTCTGTGTTTGTGTTTGTTGTGTTTTCTGTGAAAAATAATGGCAGATATAGATTCAGCACCCGTAACTGCTACACCGCCGGCAAGTTCGCCGTCCAAAAAGGAGAAAAAAACTAAGAATCCTCGTTCGAAACCGAGCCATCCTCCTACATCGGAAATGGTTACAAATGCGATTAAAGGACTTAAAGAACGTGGAGGATCGTCCCTGCAGGCTATCAAGAAGTACATTGCGGCAAACTACAAAGTTGACGCTGAAAAAGTGGCTCCTTTTATTAAGAAATACCTGAAGACGGCAGTTGTTAATGGAGCGTTAGTACAAACTAAAGGTAAAGGTGCCTCCGGTTCGTTCAAACTATCTGCATCGGCTTCTGGATCTGGTAAACAATCTTCTGGAGAGAAAAAGACGGTGGCAGGTAAACCTAGAAGGTCTCCTACAAAGGCCGGCGAAAAGACGAAGTCTACACCTAAAACTGCATCTACTGCTCATAAAAAAAGTGCCGGAGAAAAAAAGAGTGCCGCTGCCAAAAAGACCGTCGCTGCTGAAAAGAAATCTGCGAAGAAGGCGGCTGCTTCTACGGCTACATCGAGTGCTGCTTCTGGCGCAAGCAAAGGTAGGTCTTCGCCCTCCAAAGCTAAAAAGGCCAAGCCCGGCCCGACCAAGAAGCCGAAAGCTCCAAAACCAAAAACGGCTAAAGCTGCGGCATCAACGAAGCCGAAGAAAGCCGCATCACCAAAAAAGAAGAAGTAAAGCTTATTTTTCGCCTGCATCGCGTACAAACATATTACGCAGTGCTTAATAATCAATCGGTTCTTTTCAGAACCACAAAATGCTTATTTGAAAAGAATTCGTCAACTTGTTACTGGTTTTATTTCTTTTTCGCACACTCCACGATAGCTCATAAATTTTCTATACGGAATTTAGCGATGTTTATTTTTCGTCGTTTTTCAAAGTCCGAAAAAAATGTGTGGGTACGTAGACGTGCCCCCACATTTTCTATAGAGAATTTAGCGAGGTTTATTTTTCGTCGTTTTTCAGTCCGAAAAAAATGTGGGGGGTACGTCGACGTGCCCCCACATTTTCTATAGAGAATTTAGCGAGGTTTATTTTCGTCGTTTTTCAAAGTCCGAAAAAAATGTGGGGGTACGTAGACGTGCCCCCACATTTTCTATAGAGAATTTAGCGAGGTTTATTTTTCGTCGTTTTTCAGTCCGAAAAAAATGTGTGGGTACGTAGACGTGCCCCCACATTTTCTATAGATAATTTAGCGAGGTTTAATTTTCGTCGTTTTTCAAAGTCCGAAAAAAATGTGGGGGTACGTAGACGTGCCCCCACATTTTCTATAGAGAATTTAGCGAGGTTTATTTTTCGTCGTTTTTCAGTCCGAAAAAAATGTGTGGGTACGTAGACGTGCCCCCACATTTTCTATATAAAATTTAGCAGTACGTGCCCGTACATTTTTGCCACGTGCCCGCACATTTTTTTCACGTGCCCGTACATTATTGGACAATTGTACATCACAACTAGTTATTTTAAATTTTTTTTGTGCTCACTCTTAAGTTGTATATAGTTTCCGTTTGACAAATAATTTTTTGAAAAAAATTGGCTCTTTGCGTTGTAATTTTGACCAGTTTTACGTTAAATAACTGATCGCGGCTACATCACGGCGAAGTAAATCGCGTCGAGCGGCAAAGGAAATTACCGAACCATGTACGTTGCGCCTATATGTGAAGAGACATGATGGCGCCGGCGACGGCGGACGGAGTGTAAACAACTCTTTACATTGGAAAAACGCGTCTTCGTTTTAGCGATTTGTCCTAAATAGGTATTATAATGGCGAAAACGAAGGGTTAACGCGATTTTGGTTTTTTGTTGAGGATTTTATCGTGGTCGTATCTAAATATTTACTCTCGTTCACTTCTCGAAAATCTTAACACCTTTTTGTCTGAGATTCTTGAACGTCGAACGAGGAAACAAAAATTTATAATAACGACAAACACGAGAAACATCCGAAACAGATGCCGTTAACAGCGAGATTGCGGACTGAGCGAGCGTTACACAACGTTACTGTCCATATGCAGTCAAAAATAAATTTGTGGTGTCTTTTTGACGCCGCCAAACAATTGCGATGTCTCTCGGTATTCCGAGCAAGTGTAATTTGAGACAGATCGAACTTTCGAAGTTCCCACGTCGCTTTCAATCTAGCGAAGGGTCGAGAGAATGTCGAGTCTCTGTAATCGGTGGACGTTACATGGTGTGCATATCGTCGTTTAAAGCGATTTCGCCTAAAAACGAATCCATTTACGACGGTAGTACGCGCCAAGTCTATCCGATGATTTTCATCGTGTTTGTACAGACGAACAATTTAACGATCGTGCATTTCGAGAGCGTGGCGTTCGAATCGGTTTTCCGTATTTCGGACGCGCTTAACGCAAGCGAAAAGTGTCGTTATGTTTTGTCAGTCTCCGCGATAGATGTTTATACATTTATTTACGGGAGATTGTATTTGTCGAAGATGAATTGGACGCGTGCATCGTTACATTTAAACAC
Source organism: Taphrorychus bicolor (assembly GCA_951812265.1). Lineage (NCBI taxonomy): Eukaryota > Metazoa > Arthropoda > Insecta > Coleoptera > Curculionidae > Taphrorychus > Taphrorychus bicolor. The sequence goes on along the minus strand of CATOSE010000381.1, from coordinate 734 downwards.
CAGAAGCGCGCGAAAGACGTCTACTGTGTCTGTGAGTGACAGACAGCAGAGAGTACGTTTCGACATCCGGTGTGTGTTTGATGTGAAATGCGTTCGTATTCGTTCCGCGACAATAACAAACAGCTCCCTGGTTGATCCTGCCAGTAGTCATATGCTTGTCTCAAAGATTAAGCCATGCATGTCTCAGTACAAGCCAAATTAAGGTGAAACCGCGAAAGGCTCATTAAATCAGTTATGGTTCCTTAGATCGTACCCACATTACTTGGATAACTGTGGTAATTCTAGAGCTAATACATGCAAACAGAGCTCCGACCGGAGACGGAAGGAGTGCTTTTATTAGATCAAAACCAATCGGTGGCGGGTTCGCTCGTCATCGTACAACTTGGTGACTCTGAATAACTTTACGCTGATCGCACGGTCTTCGCACCGGCGACGCATCTTTCAAATGTCTGCCTTATCAACTGTCGATGGTAGGTTCTGCGCCTACCATGGTTGTAACGGGTAACGGGGAATCAGGGTTCGATTCCGGAGAGGGAGCCTGAGAAACGGCTACCACATCCAAGGAAGGCAGCAGGCGCGCAAATTACCCACTCCCGGCACGGGGAGGTAGTGACGAAAAATAACGATACGGGACTCATCCGAGGCCCCGTAATCGGAATGAGTACACTCTAAACCCTTTAACGAGGATCAATTGGAGGGCAAGTCTGGTGCCAGCAGCCGCGGTAATTCCAGCT
>CATOSE010000380.1:0-17328 GCA_951812265.1 Taphrorychus bicolor | reverse complement strand
ATGGAGGTAGGGAAGGTGGTCGTGCGTTCGTTGATACTATAGTATCCTTTTCTGAGCCCATTGGCTCGGACTATTCGGGCCTATGGACCAGCGCCTCCACCTTTGTCGTCACGATCATAGATGCGAGCGGTGCTGGCAATGGGCCCAGCATCAGTGATACTGACGGTGTCGTGATCACGCCAGTGGGCATGATACGAAACGAGCCGGGCACATCCGAGGCTGCGTCCCAGGGGTACGTGCTCTCGCGAGGAACCTTTGGCTCTCATCGAACCCCCAGCGTTGCAAGTTTCTACGCGCGTGACGTGGACAATAGCAACACAAGTTATGACCCCGGTGACCAGCTCGTGCTGCAGTTTGACATGGCCGTGAGTGCGGGCGCTTGCGAGCACTTTGTTGAGTCTGTTGACCGAGTCAAGGTTTGCGCCCGATGGCCGTCTGGCGGTGTTCAGTTTGTTGACTCCTTGTTCAGCGTCTCGAATCCGATTGGTGCTAGCTATAGTGGTGCGTGGGATGACGCGTCCACGCTCACTGTCAGCGTAATCGAACCGATCGAGGGCTACGCCCCGAGGCCTTTTGATACGGTCCTGCATATCCCGGCGTCGGCGTCCATCACAAACGTCGCGGGAACCTCGTCTGCACTTACTATTGAGCGCGAGCTTCTCACAGTCGCTGAGCGCGTCGAGGTTGTACCGTTGGCGCCAAAGCTGGTGTCTGCTCGTGCACTTGACTTGATGAATTCAGACCTACGTCCTGGACCAGGGGATGTAATCATCCTCACCTTCGACCACCCGACCGATCGTGGACAAGGCACACTGGGAGAGGCCCAACCCGCCGTTACCAAGGAGGTCCATGCACTTTTTCAATTCTGGGATGCAAACTCCCTTGAAATCATCGAACCTCTCTTTGAAGATTACGAGAGTGGCTGGCGTGACGACTCCACTTTCGTTGTTCATGTAATCAACGGCTCCAACGTCGCTGCAGGCAACTGCCCGCCTGCACTTCGAGAAACGGAGAAGCCCATTGCTTTGATTTCATTCTCGCCCCACAGGAGGTATACCATGCCAGTCAATCCCCTCGTGCGCCAAACTGTTTTGAAGTTGGGGTCCCACCCTAAGCTTTTGACACCGACACTCCTGCATGACACCGCCGCAGGCATCATTTCGCCCGACTATGAGCTCTCGCACACCGTAGCCACCGACGCTCGGACGGTGGTCTCTGTCAAAGACGGTGCAACCATCCGACTCGCCAGCTGTGAAGAGAAGCATTTTGCGTTTTGTTCAGTACCGACTGGGCATTCAGAGAGCTCGCCACACTTGCTCGGCGATTTCGGCCGCGCGAGTGCGCCAGAAATCGCCTCTTTCTCTGTTTCGGACCCCGACAATGGCGATGATGTCTTCGGCACTGGAGACGTGCTTACGATCAAGTTCGATCAGCTGACGAATCGGGCCTTCAGCACGCAAACTGGGGTGTGCCTGGAGTGCAGCTGCAAGCGGGTGCTGGAGATGCAGCAAGCTTCGTTAGTTATCCATTTGGGAACACTCAATATCGCGACAGCAATATAGCAAGCCGTGTGGCGTACGTGGACTCTTTGTTTCGCTTTTCGGAGGCGCTTGGCGTGGACTACTCGGGCGAGTGGCTCGATGAGAGTACCTTCACCATACTCGTCATCGATGCCAGCCTGCCGGCCACTGCACCTGGCATCATCACCCCACGGCCGCAGCTTGGCAAGACCACGGTGAGTGTTCGCCCTGTTGGAGCGATAACATCGACCAATTACACGGCTAAAGTGTGCAACGTGAGTGGCTACCCAGAGATAATGCAGGACTTGCTGGCCATGCCGGCCACGGTAAACTCTTCTCTTTTTGGATGCGCCCTGCAGTATTCGAGCAGTATCTCGAATCCACTCGTTGGCGATCTTGGCACGCCGACCTTCCCGAGGCTGCTGAGCTTTACCGTAGATGATGCCGACAATGGCGATACGACTTATAGCAATGGCGACATCTTGGTGCTAGATTTTGACATGGGCACAAATAAACCGGGTAGCAATGACGGCTCGCGGCAGAGTGTTGACTCACTCTTTATGTTTTCATCGTCCATTGGTTCCGACTATTCGGGTACGTGGTACCGAGCTGATCGTTACATCATCACTGTACTTGATGCCGCTGGTGCTGACGTGTCCATTGGAGGTACCTGGGTCACGATCGTCTCCAGCGACATACGCAACGCTGCAGGCGATGCAATGAGCTCTCAGAACCAATCTGCGTCGCTGGTTGGTGACTTTGGTGTTCTGACGGAGCCCAAAGTCGAGCGTTTCACCGTGGTTGTCGAGCAGAACGCGAGCAGCTACACAAGTGGAGATACGGTTGTCCTCCATCTCGATATGGCTACCAACCGTGGCGGCGGCAGCCGAGACATTACTCCTCCGCCGGTGTCGGGTGGTAAGTCGTTTGTTGATGCGCTATTTGGCTTCTCGCACGTGCTTGGCAAAGACTATTCGGGAGCTTGGACCGATGGAGATGCCGATGCATGCGCCGATGGCGGGCATAGGACGCTTCATGAGTGTTTTGTCATTACACTGATTGATGCAACCGGCGGCAGCGCCCTCGCTGGTCACACGATAAGCGCGCCCTCGGTACACGTCCATTCCTTATCAGGCCAATCTGCACGCGACCCCCATCGCCTGAGTGGTGATCTTGGCAGACGTCAGAACCCGCTACTTATTGGGTTCGTGGCTGCCGATCCTTACAACTCCGCAGCTGCAATCGACTCTGGTGACACACTTACCATCAGCTTCGATGCTCCAACGAACGTGGGGCTCGTACTGCCACAATTTTGGGGCTCAGGCGTTGGAGCGGGCGTCACATATGGTGGAAAGGAGTACGTTGACTCCCTTTTTCGTTTCTGTTCGGGTTCGTGTGAGTCTGGTGCCGCAGTGACCGTTGCATCCGACTATTCTGGCTTCTGGAGTGACGAGTCGACGTTTGTCATTACTTTGCTAGACACAGCCATCAGTACACTGAGCATTGGAAACACAGTGGTGCAGGCAACTCATTTCACCCATAACTCTGATGCGTTGCATCTTCCTATCCGGTTCCGCGGCGGTATCTCCGACTACACAAACGCCACCTCGCCTGCCCTTACTGGCTCTTTTGGTAATGACTCGGCACCCGAGCTTATCGCGTTCGTCGCAGCGGATGTTGACAATGCCGATGTGGAGTACAGCGATTTCGATCAGCTCACGATTCAGTTTAGTATGCCCACTAATCGTGGCAATCTTACCCAGCTTACCGGAGACAGGCGTTTTGTCGATGAGAATCTCCTTTTCAGCTGTAGCATAGGGCTCGACTATTCAGGCACATGGGAAGATCCGGATCGCTTCGTCGTCACCGTACTCGATGCAACTATTGGTGCGTGCCCTTGCTGTCTGCCACGCGAGGCTTTGGAGTGTGTGTCTTATGACCAGGGGGTGCCAACATGAGCCATTGAATGATCGGTGATAGACAAGCGCTGTAAGGCACGGGTAGCTTTCCATACAGACGTTTGAGAAGAGAAGCACCTGCATGCACGTTGACGATATGCCATGTGCTTTAGCTGATAACTTCATCTCTAATGCTCTATTGCTCATTTCTGTTGCTGCACTCTTCCAGGGCCTTCACCTGCAGCTGTTTTGTCTCTTGGGGATGTGCATGTTTCCGTGAGCCCCACCGCGGTCATTCGCAACAAGGTGGGCGACTCGGGCTCGGCCGCCACAGATGTGCTTCCTGCTGATCCACCAATGCGCGGCTCGCAATTCCCCAGCAACGCTGGCGTCGGGCTGTGCGCCGCCGAAGATGTACGCTGCGACTTCGGTGACCACAGCGCACCCCAGCTTGTGAGTGTCTTCTTGAGCGACCGCGATAACTCGGGCTCGTGGTCCGTGAACGACACGCTGGAGATCACGTTTGACCGGGCCACAAATAAAGCAGGATTATCGAAGCAGCATCTCGAAGCAGAGGACATCTTTAGTGTTTTCAGCTTCCTCGTGACAACACTTGGCGGCGACTATAAACAGGCACGGCCGTGGTATCTTGGGAGCAGGGTGGTTGGCGAGTGGAAAGACCCCTTGACACTTGTCATGGTGCCCTTCGCCATCAACGCATCTGATGCCAACCAGTACATTCCCGACCCGACACAGTGCGGACTGATCGACGAGCTTGGCCAGATCATCGTCTGTGGGCGTGACATGGCTCGTGGAGGGGACAGCGGCCAAGGTTTCAGGCTGCGCGTCGTTGTCAATGGTAGTGCAGGACTCAAAGCTCAGAGCAATAGCCCATTTGCGGCCGCAGCATCCGGCGGCACGGACCTCACGCTCAAGAAATGCACAGCAGGGCCATACATCCTCTCAGCCACAATAGAAGACCCCGACAACCTTGACACTACATTCGGCACGGGTGATCAAGTGACCGTCCGCTTTAGCCTCGATACAGAGATGCGGCCTGTGGGGAGCAAGTGGGACATCGACAAGTTGCTTACCTTCTGCACGAGCTGCAACCCCGGGTGCGAACGTGAGGCAGTGCGCGATACATACCCAATCGACGCTGAGTACAATGGGCTTGGCACGGAGTACTCGGGTGAGTGGCTAGACGCACGTACGATGCGCATCACTATTATCAATGGTTCCCTTCCTGACCCATCCGAGTGCTTTGCGAACCCTGGTGGCGATGACAGCATGGATTTCAGCGACACTCGCAGCTGGTACGTGACGATATCATTCACCGCGACTCAGGGCCCGATGCTGCCATGCTACATCGCGGGTATCGATGACTGTGCATATGGCGAAGAGTCATCCATAGCAACGACTGACCAGTTTGGCAACGGCGACTTGTCCCTCTTCGGACGAATGCTAGGACCAAGATTTCCTTACCGTTGGAGCAGTGGAGTGTGTGAGGATTATGAGCGATTTGCTGACCAGTACGCGAAGGGCAACCGATGGAGGCAGCCCGTTCTTGGTAGCGTAGGGCCAGCTGGAACACCATCGATTTTGAGATTTGTCGCCAATGACCCTGACGACCTTGACACGGGGTATGGCCCTGGTGATGAGCTCATCGTGGTATTCGATAGATCAACAGATCGATCGAACTCTACAACAGCGGGAGTGGATGAGGGTGGCCGAATCTATGTTGACGGCTTATTCCGTTTTAATGTACAGCTCGGGCTAGAATATTCTGGAGGCTGGAAGGACGACTCGCAGTTCGTTGTCACAATACTTGATCCCACCTATTTGGAAGGACCGATGTTCACAGCTGATGGCCGCGCCGATCCAGAGAATGATTGCACCGTCGCGCTTCGTCCTGGGCTCAATGTGCGAAACCTTGCAGGTACCTCGATGCCGCTACATGGCTCGAGCCCACCTCTCTCAGGGAACGCAGGCGAAGACCAATCGCCTGTCATACTGACCATTGAAGGTGATGATGCCGACTTTGGCGATGCGGCTGTCGGCTACGCCGACACGATTACTATCACTTTTGATCGCCTAATGGATCAAGGATCTGCCGAGATTGGTGGTCCATTTGCGATCGGGTCGACCCTTCCAAAGGCAACAGTTGATGCCATATTCAACTTCAGCGCCGTTGTTGGCGCCGACTACATTGGCACATGGGCGAGTGCGTCGGTGTTCACGATTACTGTCATCGACGGCGCAGGGTCGGAGCTCAACCTGCAGATGGGATCTGTGTTTGTCAATCCGCTTGGCACGGTCTACAACCAAGGATGTAGGCCGGGGATTACGTCGCGTACGGGCCAGCAAGGGCTGTGCAATGCCGCTATTTCACGCGTCGGTCCAATTTTAGCTCGTGATGAGGTTGACGCGAGCTTCCCCTTTCGTGCATATTTTGGCGCGAGGCCGAGTGTGGTGCGCATAAAAGTCGACGACCCGGACTCTGGCGACTCAGTCTTTGGCAATGGCGATACAGTTAGTGTCGTGTTTGATCAGGCAACCGACCTGGGAGGTGGCGCGGCGGCGGGTGACAAGGACTACGTCGATTCCCTTTTCACATTTTCGATCCCGCTTGGCTTTTCATATATGGGTGAATGGCGCAACCCCTCCACTTTCGTGGTCACCATCCTGAACACAATCAGCACGCCAATGAGCTCGGCTGACGTGGACCTTCTCAGCCTACACTCGGTCTTGGCAAGTAGCACCACCCATTCTATGCGCGCTCTAGTAGATGCCGATGGTGAGCTGAGCACTGCCGATTTTGCCACTGCGTTTCGACGCCTGAGCGTCAATATGGTTGCCGAGATTCGTGACAAGAGCTCGCGCTCGATGCCTTCATTGGGCATGGCGGCAGCAACCCCTGATGAAGAATTGGCCCGCTCGGTCTTTTCGGTGTACGACACGACTGTCCCTCGCATCTCTGATGTAGTGGCGGAGGATTTCGATAACGCGGACGACGTCTTTGGTGTGGGAGACACGATCAGCATAACTTTTGATAAGCCTACTGACAAGGCAGCGGTCCTCGGGTCCAAGGCATTCGTAGATAGGCTCTTTCGCTTTGAGCCCGAACTAGGTGCCGATTACAGTGGTGAGTGGCTGGATCATGACCACTTCCAGATCACAGCACTTGACACCACAGGTGGCGCTATTCTTATCTGCAGCCACGGCGCCGTGTGCACATCTGCGGACCGGTCTACTGTGCACATTGTCGGTGTGTTGCGAAATCGTGGCAGCTCTTCACTGCCTTCAGTTTCGAGTGTTGATATTTCCGGCATCTCCGGCCCTGGGGCGCCAGTCCTACAGAAATTCGAGGTGAGTGATCCTGATCAGCTCGACTATGTCTTCAGTGATGGCGACAGGGTTACCGTCCAGTTTGACCGCTTCACCGACCTTGGCGCCGTTGAGGCCTCGCGCAAGCGAGTCAATGCACTATTCTCGTTTAACACACCGCTGGGCGAAGACTTTAGTGGCGAATGGCTAGACGATTCTGTCTTTGTCGTCACTGTGCTGCGAACGCGATATCCTATCCCGATATTGAATGAAACGGTGCAGCAAGCTGCCTCTGAGGGCGCATGTGCTTGAGGCAGTGGCTTCCGCACCAATCCCTGACGTGGTACTCACATGCATGAGGCATAGTCAGCTTACGAAACATGCACGAGCTGTTATCACACAGCAAATCACTGTTGCGACGCACACAATTATTCACTTGTTGCGATGTAGGTCGCCACAATTGTCTCACCGATCCGGAACGCAGCGGGCCTCTCTGTACCTTGCAGCCCATGCATAGCCACATTGGCGGGCAGCTTTGGCAGCGCTCGGCGACCAAGACTGGCCAGTTTCACATCGTCCAGAAGTCGGCGGCTGCTTGGAGCGGAGCCTGGACCTCTGTTGTACACGCTCACTTTCGATGCGCCCACGAATCGAACGTGCTCTTTCTGCGCGAGTGATGAGACACTGCTGATTGATCTGCCTGCCGCAATGGCCGCGGTGGACGAGCTCTTTCGATTCAGCTACCCAGTTGGCGAGGAGTATGTTGGCGTATGGCTCGATAGCTCCACTTTCCAGGTGACCGTCCTGAAGGGCTTCGTCAACACATCCTTCTCCGACAGGCCTGTCGTCGGCGTCAGCAATGTGTCGTTCGTAGGTGGAGTTCCACTGTTCACCGCTTCCGGCCATGTGGAGGCCTCCACCACAGAGGCAGTCGTTCTCTATGGTGACCCTGCGGAGTTCATGGGTCCTGATTCGGACGATGACACAATGCCGATAATACCGCACATAGCTTCGTTCTTGCTGCTCGATGCAGGCGCACCGACAGCTGACGGACTCGGACTTGGGGCCAATGCGTCCATGCTAATCACGTTCAACATACGCGCACACAGCCCAGATGATGTGTGGCGACACTGCACCGCCTGTGGTGGCAACGAGAACATCAGCATGGCCTTTCCGGCCTCCATCAACTTCAGCGTACCACTTGCTGATGACTACTATGGCGAGTGGTTGTCGACCACGCAACTGCGTATAAGAGTACCACAACCGTTTGAACCAAGCCTTGTGCGGGTAGGCGAGACATCAGTGTTCACTGTCGTGCTCGGGCACACAACCAATGCGACCACACTGCAAAGTGAGCTCGGCTCAACCGTCGCGCCAACTCTTCTCAGCGTAGTGGCAGCGGATGTGACATTGGCCAATTATGTGTACAGCGTCGGCGACGTAGTGGATCTACGGTTCGACAGGCCAACTGACCGCGGCGGTAGCGCTATATACGGCTCCAAGGCGTTTGTCGACTCAATAGTGCGCTTCTCTGAGCCATTAGCATACGACTATAGTGGCGAGTGGATTCAGGATGAGCTACTGCCCAACATGAATTTTAGGATCACCATCCTCCAGGCAACGTGCCCTGGTTGCACGCCAATGCCTGGAATTGCAACGGTGAAGCCAAAGCAGGAGGTCGACATCCGCACTCGGTCTGGCAGCTCTCCACGCACCTCGGAGTCGTCGCCACCCCTCTCAGGTGATGTTGCGTAATGCATTTCTTTGCCCAAACAGGGGCGCCACGCACTTGCATCCTCGGCCCTCCACCAACGGGACACGCTCTTATGGCCTAGCCAAATTGCTCCGCATCTTCCATAATCACAGCGCATTGGTGCACGCAGGGAATTACGGCGAGCGGCACGGTCCCTCGATCGTCAGCTTTGTAGCGGATGATTTTGACAATTTTGACACGGAATACGGCATATCCGACACCCTTACCATCACGTTCGACATGGCGACCGATCGCGGCGGTACGGCAGAGGGAACGCAGGTACAAGTGCATGCCTTAATCTCATTCTCGCACGACGTTGGCCAGGAAGTCCTGGGGCAGTGGGCGGACGACTCAACACTCGTGGTGACAGTGCTGAATCCTGAGGGCGCAGATGAGCAGCTATTGCCGGGAAAAGTCTCTGTGCAACCTCAGCTACGAGTGCGCAACAAGGGATGCTGCGCTGAATACGAGCCCGGGCTCTGCGCGCTCGGCACGGTTTGCTGCTGCTACAATGCGACCGTGGGCGCTCCGATGATGCTCACCGGAGACTTTGGTGTTGACCTACCGCCAGCAGTGACGCTTTTTGAGGGCTCCGACCCAGACGATGGAGACGATGTTTACGGTACGTCTGACTCGCTGCTCGTATCATTTTCCATGGCAACGGATCGAGCAGGGGGTGGTGCCTCCGGAAATAAGGAATGGGTCGACGACCTCTTGTGGTTCAGCGAGCCACCAGGCGACGACTACTCTGGTGAGTGGATCCTTGACGACTCGGCGATCCGAATCACAATCCTCTCTGCTCCAACGACACGGAGCACAGTGCCTGGCCTTGCTCTGGCTTGCCACGTAGAGCATGCACCCACTTGCCTGGAGGGGATGCCACTCCTGGAGCCAATCGATACGTCGGAAGCCTTCTGGAGCAAGATGCTCGTCGCGCCTCGCGGCGATGCCTTCGATACCGATGGTGATGGCATCATTGGTGCAATTCGCAATCGTGCGGGATCCTCAGCGACTGCAGGCACTCCACCGACACTGGAAGGACAGGTTGGTAACCTTGCGGCGCCACGGATGCTTGAGTTTAAGGTGACGGATCCCGTCAACGCAGACAGAGCCTTTGGGCCAGCAGATGAGATACGCATTTCTTTTGACCGTGCGGTCGACCGCACAGAATCAGGCGAAAAGAATGTTGTTGATCGCCTCTTCGGGTTCACGTCTGACCTTGGTGACTACATTGGCGCATGGGTGGATGTGTCCACCTTTGTCATCACAGTTCTCAACGTCACCACCGTGAATGGCACCAGCTCATCGAGCGTGGAGATAGGGACAACTAGAGCGTATCCATCAACGAGTGCGGATGCCATCCCTCTTCGCAATCGTGCGGGCTGTGGGTACATTCCTGAAGAAAATTGTTTAATGCCCACATTGGCCGCACCGCCACAGCTTGCTGGAGACTTTGGTGTTGCACTTTCTTCGCCTGCCTTAGTCGGCGTCGTCATTGAGGACTATGATAACGGCGACCCATTCTACAGTGAGAACGACACAATCACGTTTAGCTTCGATGGGCCTACCAATCTGGCTGGCGGCGCTGAGGCTGGCGGCAAAGACTTTGTTGACGCGCTCGTCAACTTCAGCCATGTGATTGGTGCCGATTATGATGGCTTGTGGCAGTGCGATGGTTCAGCGCTTGTGGTGACAGTGAAGGATGTGACGAATGGGACGCTCAGACTCACGAACCTTGTTGACGAGAATGGCACTGTGATAGACACGCCAACCGTCGCAACGGTTTTCGCTGCCGTGCGCAAGCCCAAGGGCAACTCGCCGCCAATGCAGCCCAACTCGTCGGTCATCGTTGGCTCTTTTGGCGATAATGCGAGCTACCCGCGGGTCACACGTATCCAGGGCCGAGAGACGAGCAGGCAGAAAGAGTGGCAGATGGCTGTGAAGCTCGACCGCGCGTCTGACCGTGGAGTGCACATGCTGCCTGACAATTGCCTGGACATCACGCTGAGTACTGAGTGCGTGCTGTTGCTATTCACGCTTCTCCCAACCACTGCTCTCACTTTTCCTGATCCGCCGCCAGAACTATCTGGGTATTGGGAGGACGACGCCACATTCATCATCATCACGACACTTGATTTGTCCGGTAGCACTCTCGCAGAGGGAGAACCTTTCGGCTTTGGCGAGGCTTTTGAGCAGAAGCTACAGATTGGGAGCACCGGCTTCCTCTTCAACATGGGCCACACTGCGAATGGCTCTCAGGCCTGCGCTCCGGAGCCATTGCCAACTGAATGTCCTGGCATGGTCTTGGAACCTCCACCAGCAGAGCCTCGTTTGATAGGCTTCAAGGCAGAGGACCCTGACAACGCTGATGCCGTCATGTCGGTAGATGACACGTTTGTTCTCACTTTTGACCAGGACACCGACCGTGCCAATTGCGAGTCCGCGTGCTCGGGAGACGCCGAGTACGTCAATCGCATATTCATGTTCAGCAGCGACATGGGTGGCGACTACACCGGGGCTTGGCAGGACAACCGCACGTTTGTGATCACCATGACAAGCATCTCAACATACTACCCAGCGCCTGTAGTCTCTGGCACAATAGTGTCATTAAGACCTACCAACCAGCAGCTCCAAATCCTTGGTGAAAGTGTCGTGGGCAATTGGCTTAACCGTATGGGTTACTCGTGGCAAGCATTGCTACTCAACATTGTGCCGGAAAACATTGTTGTCCGCTCCATTGACGGCCTTAGCAACCCAGCTTTGCCAGTCTGCTTCGCTGGGAATTTAATAGGCTGCAGCGGCTCCGATCCGCTTGCGCCTGTTTTGTATGGAAACTATGGGCGGCTGAGTCCGCCGCGGATACTCTCTTTCATTGCAGACGACCCAGACGACCTGGACACGATATACAGCGCGGGGGACACTTTGACTCTCCTCCTCGACATGCGCACGAATGCGCTCGAACCGCCGCGCGAGCAGCAAGGTGGGCGTGCTTTCGTTGACAGCCTTTTTGAGTTTTCGCATCTCATAGGCAATGACTACTCGGGAAGGTGGCAAGACTCGTCGACATTTGTTGTTACGGTTCTAGACGTTCGAAGTGCTGGGACACCGCTTCTCACCGCTAAATGCACCCCCGCCGACAATCCGAGCACGCCGGAGGACGAGTGTAGCTTTGAGCGCCTCCTGTCTGGCTCTCTCGCTTTTTTCAGCGATTCGGCAGGGTTGAATAGTGTGTCTGGCGTTGGGCAGTCAACAAGCGGTTCAATTACACTCAGCGGCTCGTTCGGTAGTTTTGATGCACCTGCCGTGCTGTCTGCGCTCGCCGCCGACGAGGACAACGGCGACAGCATATTCGGGGCGGGAGACACGATCACAATCACGTTCGACGTGCTCACCAACCAGGGTGCGCCACTGGTTAGCTCGGGTGGGCAAGAGGTCGTTGACGCGCTATTCACATTCAGCCACAGCCTTGGCTCCGACTACTCTGGTGAGTGGACGGCTGCAGACACCTTCATCATCACCATCAACGATGGATCAGACGGGTTTCCACCCAGGGTCGGCCGCACACAAATACAAGTTAGGAACGACGAGTACAGCATCACAACAAAGGCAGGTACCAGTTCCGGTTGCTCTTCTCTCGTGACCTTGCAGGGAAGCTTCGGCTCGACGCTGCCACCGCGTCTGATCAAGGCTACGGTAAATGACGAGGACAACGGAGACGGCGTCTTCGGTTACTGCGACCTGCTACGCTTTAGTTTTGACATGCATACTGACAAGGTGCAGCGAGAGGACATTGATGTGTACGACCTCTTTTACTTTGCAAATCCCTACCGCCTAACCGCTGACTCCGAGCCAGCATGTGACGCCCCTTTCCATGGAGAGTGCCCAGTCTACGACATCACAAACGGCCTAGCATACACCACAAGCTGGTCCGACGACGGCTCGGTGTTCTCGGTGCAGCTCGACTGCCCAGAGCCAGCTGATACTCCACGGGCTGCGCTTGGCAACTTGTACGCAGGGCCTGTGGTGCCAACCTACTCGATCGGGAATAATTCAATCACGGGAGAACCGTACTGGCTTCGTATGTCAAGCTTGCTGACAGGCGCAACTATGGTACGGCTTCGTGCAGATGTACGCAACTTGGCGCGCACACTTCATCAGCCGCTGCTCACCGGCGCATTCGGATCGACCAACGCGCCTCGCATCATTGAGTACAGCGCGAGCAGCTACGACAATGCCGACGCAGTCTATGGAGCTGGCGACCGGCTCACGGTCATCTTCGACAAGCCGACTAACAAGGCGGGAGGCCGCCGCTATGGGCTAAAAACATTCGTTGACTCTCTATTTCTCTTCTCAGAAGGTGATCCTGCTGATGATTACTCGGGAGAGTGGGCCGATGACTCTACATTTGTTGTTGTCTTGATTGATCCGACCGATCTCATGCCGTCCCTGGATGGAGAGGTCGCTACTTCAAGACGTTTGAGTGACCTGATAGTTGGCGCTGGCTCCCAAGGCGGTGCCCTGATTCAGAATCCCGCGGCAAGTGCAGACAGAATTGCTCGCAGCGACCTACAAGTGACAGTGCGAGGTGATTTCGGACGCGTGCGCACACCCGCCCTCATTCGCTTCGAGGTTCGCGACGAGGACAATGCTGACGATGTGTTCTCGGCAGGCGACGAGCTGACGATAGCCTTCGATGCGGCGACTGACCGAGGAGGTGCCTCGCTCGCCTTTTATGCTGACGACCCGGCGAATTGGCTCAATCGTGAGCAAGTAGATGCGCTTTTCGAGTTCTCAGACCCGATCGGTACTGACTACACTGGCATGTGGCACGACACCTCCACACTTGTCATCACTATCCTTGACGCCTCGTTTGCCTCGCCTGTACTGGACTTGACCACCGTCGAGCTGCGTGACCAGCTCGGTGGGTTAGTCCGCAATGCTGCGGGGAACTCGGCCGCCGTTCAAGGTGCTGCCGTGCTGCAGGGTAGCTTTGGCTCGCTCGATCCCCCTCAGATCGTCGCCTTTGAGCTGGAGGACGTTGACAACGCCGACGAAGTCTACGGCGAGGGCGACTTGCTGACAGTACGCTTCGACCGCGCAACCGACCGGGGTGTGGCGCCATTGCTCGGCGCCGAGGACTTCGTCGATGGGCTCTTTGCGTTTACCGCTAAAATTGGCCAGCGGTACTCCGGCGAGTGGGTCGATGTCTCCACCTTTGCAATTCGAGTCATCAATGCCACTGGTGAGACCGTCACTTCTGATGGCGTTTCAATCATGGCAGTGGTCGTCACGCCCCGTGGAGGCGACCGGCCCATACGCAACCTCGCTCGGACATCTGACCCAACTCCCCTCTCCTCTGCAAAACTGCTTACCCCTATCAATGCTGGTGTTGGCAACATGGAGCCACCGATGATTGTGAATGTAGTTGCCGCCGATCCCGACGCTGGCGACGAAACCTATGGAACGGGAGATACTTTTACCATCACGTTTCGTGGGCGTACCAACCTTGGTGCGCTCTCAGGAGGTGAGACATTCGTCGACTCGCTCTTCGAGATGTTTCCATCACGCCTAGGTTCGCAATACTCAGGCACTTGGCATGATGGCTCAACTTTCGTTATCGATGTGCAGACTGCGTCGCGCGCCCTTCGGGACTACTCGGGCGCGTATCAGACAACGCCAACACTGCTGACCGACGAGACTCTCGTGTGTCCCTCTTTCGACCGTGGCGCCTTTGCTGACTTCGTCGACGTCGACCGCGAGATTGTCATCGCACTGAATGGCGTCGACTTCGTGCGTACTGGGCAGACATACAAATACTACACGCAGCCGTACAACATCACGCACGTCGAGCCTGTTATCGGTGGAGACATATCGGGAGGGACGCTCGTCACACTTTTTGGGAGGGGCTTCCACGAATTTGAGGGGAAAGCGGCCCCGCGCTTTGCTCGTTGCCGATGGACAGACGGTGAGACGAGCGATGACACCATTGCAGTTTTTCTCAGTGGCACACAACTGCGCTGCGCCGCACCGCCAAAACCAGAGCCTGCAACCCACGACTTGCTCGTATCGCTGAATGGTGCCGACTTCGACCCAACATACTTTCGCTTTGGCTTCTACTCACTTCTGCCACTGCGGTCTCGTCGAGTGTTGGTGCCGCTAGCGGTGAATATAGACACGCTTCCGCAGGGTTCGCCAGAGCAGGCACGCTTCACGGCAGCGCTGCTAGAAGACTTGGCCGCGGCTGTGAACGTCTACTTGGACACAGCGATCAGTGTCAGTCGATTACAAGCCATCCGAATCTTGGACCAAGAGGGCGACGTATTCGCAGTCATTGAGGCAGTACCTGATCAGAGTGCTCGCACCCCGTCGGCAACCGATGTGACCAAATCGATAGCTCAGCTCGTAGGTGATCCTCAGAGTGTTTTGTTTGCCCCTGAGCGCTTGGTTGCGAAAAAAATCAAGCAAAATAAATCAGTCGAGCTGCGCAATGGCTTCATTGAGCAGCCCATCTTCCACGCACTTTCAGTACGCGGTGGGCCAGCTGCAGGCGGCACTATCGTGGACTTGAAGGGTGTCGCGTTGGACGCATTCAACTTCGATTCTCCCGAGATGGTGCGCTGCCGCTGGGGCATTTCTAATGTGCGGCAGGTCGCGCCCATCAATATCACAGCCACCCAAATCACCTGCGTCACGACACCCGTGACGCCGGCCGACGTGGGTGCGCACCGGCTTTACATATCACTGAACGGTATCGCACCATTCACTGACACGGGACTCGACTTCGTGTACTATGTGCAGCCAATCTTTGTTGGCGTCGAGTCACTCACCCCAGCTGGAGGGCCCGCCGCAGGGGGCACTTTGGTCACCATCACTGGAGCCGACCTCGATGCTCTCGGAAGCTACGATCCGCCTGCAACCGGCGCTGCTCGATGCCGATGGGGAAATTGGGCGCATGACAATCTCTATTATCGAGAGACGGTGGCCATTGCGCTAAGCGGCACGCAGCTGATCTGTGCAACACTGCCATACCACAGCGGTGCGTTGGAGCAAATCAGCATCGGGATTAACGGCCAGCAGTTCATACGGACGTCGTTGAAGATATACTATTATGATCATCCGAGCAACCTGACTCTGGTGCAAGGAGTCGTGCGCGGCCCATCCAATGGTGGCTCTCGATGGGTCATGCGCGATGACAGCCGGCAGCTTGCTCCGTTTGAGAACAATGTAGCGGGGCTCACCCAGCTCAGGTATTGTGCATGGGGTAATGGCGATCTGTCTGAAGCTGCTCCAGCTAATGCCGACGAGGACGCACGCGAGATCATCGTTTGTGACTCGGCCGATAAGGGCGCAGACTTCGCTGGTTCTGTGGCGGCGGTGGGCGTCTCGCTTAATGGCGTCGACTTTTTCGACACCGGTTTGGTGTTTACTTATTACCGAGCACCACGAATCTCCAAGTACTTGCCCCACGGAGGTCCGGTGGCATGCTCAGCAAGCGCGCGTAATGGCGACGGGTCAGAGGTTGGTGACATATGGAACGATGCTGTGAACCTTCCACAGCCTGCGTGCCACCTACAGCGTAACTGGGAGCCTGTGCCCGAGGCGCATGTACTGCGATTCCTCGCCTCGGGCATCGATGAAGGCTACGGCTCAGGCGATGCTGTTAGCGTTATCTTTACCGATCCCGTGTCGGCAGGAGTTGGCACTCCCTCTGGCGACAAGGCTTATGTGGATTCCTTGCTCACCTTCGTCGCGTCGACCGATATGGATCTCGACCCGCGGGGAGTGCCTCGAATTCCTGCCGGTTCCCACGTCTCACTGGGAGCAGACTACAGCGGCCAGTGGGAAAACGAGTGGACGTTTGTCATCACAGTCATCGATGCTCAAGGAGCTAGCTACGCTATCGACCCTCCGGGAGGAGTGCCTTCCGTGAATATCAGCATCGCAGCGGGTTTTCCCCAAGCGGTTAAACTCGAAGGAACTCTGGTTACAACCTTCTTTGAGTCGTTTACCAAATGGTGGGACGGGTTCGAAGTTGGCGGACTCGAAAGTCCGTACTTGGTGAACACGCCGAGGTCGATCTGCCTTCGAGGTGGTCGGTCGGCCAGCGAGTGCCAATATGCTCGCTTCCTTCATGTGCCAGTCACGCCAACTAAGGTGACTATGAACGCCTTTGGGTTGGTGCCCTCTATCATGCAGACAACAGTCAAGCTACAGCCAGGAGTGATGATTCGAAACGCTGGCGGCAGCTCGCCAGTGGCTTCCGCGGAGGATGTGTTGCTGCTGCAGGGCAGCCTAGGGACTAATGAAGCACCAAAGATCGTTTCTGCGACGGCAAGCGATCCTGATAATTCGGTCGCTGGCTACAGCAATGGTGACGTCATTCGTATTGTCTTTGACATGGCACTGAGCATCAATTATCGCAACTGGCGGCAGGCGCTCGAGGTTGAGCCAAACCGGCCGACGGCAGCCGGTGTTGGCGGGCCACGACTATTTGTCAACTCGCTTTTCGAGTTTTCTGGTAAGCTCGGAGAGGATTACAGTGGCGAGTGGTCGGATGATAGCACCTTCGTGCTGACCGTCACAGATACGACAGCGCAGTACGGAGTAGCAGTCGGGGAGACCACGATTCGAGCTAAGAAATGCCAAGTGCGTACGCCGTTTATGTGTGCCGACATCACAAATGCCGCACGCACATCCGAACCTTCGGTGGGGAGCGCTGTGCTTACGGGCAACTTCGGCTCGGACTTTGCTCCGCGTGTGCGCCGCTTTGAAGTGCTCGACCCGGATGACGGCGACCTTGTGTACAGTCAGGGAGATCAATTTGAAATCG